>KV751368.1:2965895-2977271 GCA_001698575.1 Mola mola | reverse complement strand
CTTGCGCCATGTGACACATTTTCCGCTGTTTACCCACAGCTGAGCTGGCAGAGCCAACTCTATGAGATAAACACTGAGCCTGAGCTAATGGCGTTTTTTTCTGTCATTGTACTGTGAAACTGCACTAGAATAGTAGGGTCTGGTGTATGTACTTACTTGGTGGTAATATAAGTCCAAACATATTAGACTGTGTCTCATAATAATTCATTTTGTTTATTGCAAACAGCCTGCAGCACTTCTTTGGCAGTCGGAGAAAACTCTAATGACTTAAATTGAGAATGTTCTCAATAAATAGTTGGAAATGATGCAAAATTGGAAAGACCTACACAAAAACATGTTACAGGATAAAAATGGCCAATAACATAACAAAAATAATTAAAGCACTCAATTTGATACAGTAAACACAGCAGAGGTGAAGACTTAACTCCAGAAAAGATTTTTGTGTGAGCCTCAGGTTACAAGTTAATCATATGGAAGGAGCTGCCTCATCTGGAATGGCATAACTTAATTTCAGGATATCTTGATAGTTACACTGTCATCGGGACTTAACGGCCACCTTAGATTTGATCATTTTAATATGCAATCAAATTAAACACAACCTGAACCTGACAAGGCGTCAGAGTGCATACAGCCTTGTTTTAAATGTTTGTAACCTGTCTTTGTTACAACTCTGTTTATATTCTCCCCGGAGATGGTTTCATGCTCCATCACTACAGGATGACTTGCTCTTACTTATGGATGCATACACAACAATGCACAAACTCTCTATCAACTTCATTCTCTTGTTTGTTTTTCAACAGCAGTGCAGATTTCTGTTTCTGTGCATTGGCATTACAAGGTCATTTTACCCCAAACGCTTCGATTGCAGCCTTGGATGGTACTCCAGTCTTCAGAACTAGACAGCCTGTCAAAATGCATGCTGGTATGTGTTTGTGTTGTTTTGGTGCGTGTGTGTAAGTGGGGGTTTAGGGAGGGTTTGATTTTCGAGGCTGAGTGACATGACAGTCAGAGTCAGTAACTAAAGTTAACAGCAGGAAAAAAGTCAATCCTTTTTGAGTTTTAGTTTCAGCTCTTATTGGCCACAGAGTGATCTTCCATTTCTGACGTCTTTTGTGTCCGGTTGTTCCACACAGGCCAGTGGAATTTGAGAAGGTATGAATGCTTGCTGAGGGCTCACATTGAGAAAGAAATGTGTTCTGGCAGTCTGAAGTCTGATGAAATTGCCTTGGAGCACTGAGGATAGTGAAAGCCATGTCAGGGAGAGGAAGTCCCCTTATGGCTGGCTGGTCAGCGTGGCACTGACTATATTCCAGCATGAATTCTACGATTTTCACTATTGAAATAATAAGCGTAGAATTTGCCAAAAGGCACATCTGTATGTGGTAGGAGCCATCCTGACACGAGGATAGATGTCATTTTGCAGCGCAAGATGACATATTTTGCCAGTACACTGACAAGGTCAGCTGGTGAGCTGGTCAAGGCACATCCCAAATGCTGTGGTTATATGTGAATATGACAAAAAGCACTGTGCAGTGAAGTGAACAACGGTGACAGGAACAGGGTTTTATTAGCCAAACAGTTTTATAGGGCATGGGCACTGGTACAACATCCTTTCCTTTCCTCTGCTTCACTCACGTCTATGTGCCAGTTCTTGCAATGCGCAGTATGCCTAATATGCTTAAACACATCATGAATAACATCTGCATAACCCAAAGCAAAATGCATAGAGAGGAGCTGTTCCTAAAACAGCATTCTCACAGTGCAGCCAAACATTTTAATGGTGGCAGCATAGCTCTCGGTTGTTACTTTGAACATAACATTCAGAATAGATATCCATGATGCCCACAGGATGAAACCTGCCACATGTGGAAATCCCTTGATTCCTTATCTAGTGCCACGAGCCATCATTTTCATTTTTCCAGGGAAATATTAAAATATATACTAGATGGATTAAAACCAAATTCCTGCAAAACTGACGATCAGTGTCAGCTGTAAACCTACTCTGTGTTTAATGCTCATTAGCAAATATTAAACACTAAACTATGGCCAAGTTTAAACAACCTTGTAGCTACCTTGTTGTCCTACTTAAAACAGATAAGTCTTTCCCCTGCCTTAAAAAACAAAACAAAAAAATTTTTCGATGTTAATATGGCAATGTTTTCAGAACAATCCACGTTCACACAGATCCACAAAAACGACTAAAACATAGCTAATACTGGATTTTGTCAGCGTTAAATAAAAGAAACAAGCCTGCGAGCTAGATCAGGCAGTCAACTCGAGCTGCAAAGCTACGTTTGCAAAATAAACACACTTCATTCTTACCTACATACACACACTCCCAACTGGCCACTCCATGTAAAGTTTAAATACATTTCCCACCTGCCACTCTGCCTGTCAGTGCCTCAGCTACTCTGCGTGAGTATTACTCCCTGTAGTTTAAGCCCCAGCACCCCCTTGCAGGCTCACATGGGGGTTTCAAGGTGTTTTCTAATCATTACCCAGTATTTCTAAGCAAACTTCTGTGGGGAGTGATGAGGTCGGAGCCTGGACAGCAAACTTAAATAACTATTTTCTGTTGTAATAAAAAATATTTCAATACACAAACATGAGTTGCGTGACTGAACTTATCTAAATGGATGGTGATAATATGAAAAAAGTAAATGGCAGTTATGTACTGCGCGGTAAAAGTTTGCAGTCTCATACAGAAACAACGTTACTTACTGTACTATTATTGTGTGGTATTTGCTGCCGTCTACTAGTGTTAACATGCTGCAACTACACACTACCGCTACCCGGCAGCCTGCTGCTCATCCTGCACTAAATCTTTGGCTTTGTTGTCGCTTTTTTGGTGTCCGATTAAGTTTTGGCCAAACTGTGGCATTGCTTTGACGTCAGCAATTCCTCAGGATACACTTACACGTATGTTAGAATACATGGCGACAGTAAGGGTGCTATTTTCACTCTTGAACCCAGTTTTAAAAGATTGCATTTTCAGCCCCCCAAAACACCATTAGCATGTAAGCAAGCTGAAGTTGTCTCAAAGTACTGCTTTGTTTAAGCAAAGAGCTTAAATCTACGCTTAAACACAAACATACAGTTTATGACTATCCTGTGAGCTACCAGCTTTTTGTGTTGCCCTGTTTAAGCTGAGTTATGTGCATCCATAAAATCAGAGTAGAAAACAACAGCTTGCAAAACACCTGCATGGTCAGCCTTTTGTTTTGTAGACATCTTTTTTCCCCCCATCAATAATTCAAAACAATAAGTGAAGTGCTTTAAAATAGAAAGTGCACATTTAGACTATTAAAGTATTATTCAATCACTGCCTTTTCCTCCCAAAGGCAGCCTTTCATCAAAACCAATGCATGAATCCGCAAACATTAATCCTTGAAATTCCTATAAACCACTCAGAGCACACAGTCATAAACCAGATAGAATCTTAGCTATACCATGTCAGCGGAAGTCTAGATGGTTGCATGAGCCAGTGATGAAAATTGGCCATGGTAAAGGGAAGGAGAATCAAATCAACCATGGTGGTCTGGATCATTTAGAGCTATGAGGGAAGGAGAACAGCATCTATAGAAGCAGCGTGGTGCATATCGTATCGGCATGAGTGAATTGAGGAAGTTGGATCCATGCGTGTAAAAAATGGCCTTGACACTGCACTGGTAAGTGACTTTTGGGATTTCACACTCCGTTTAATGTTCACTGTGACTACACATGTGATGGGCACTTATTGGTGAAAGCTACAGCACACCCTCATCTCCGTGTGTGATCATGTCTAAAACCAAATCTGTAATTCATGCTGGAGGGAGGAAAAATATGCTCTCTGTTGAATGTTGGGCGAAATGTAACATGTGAAATAATTTAATGACCTCAAGTATGGTGCTCTAATGCTAAAAACGATAATGCAGGTCCTTAAAGGTCCGAAAAATATGTGAGTTAAAAATAAAATCTTTTACAGCTCTGGCTGCCACACTTACAACTCATCATACCTCTCTCTCCTCTTCTGTTTCTCATATGGTATATCAAATATTTATGTCAAATTCTCACACATGTGGGCACATATGGACACATTCTGCACAAAACAACACGATGTGCTTCCACGCAGTAAAAATGAAACAATGAAATTACAAAATAGATAACATTTATGGACATGATTAGTCATCCAAATAAGATAGTTAACCTGAAATGAATGTCTGTCCGTTTTCTATAGAGCCATATCTCAACTTTAGACCACTCTGAATTAATCATCATACTGTAGCAAACAACATGAAGCAGTGGTGCTTAAGTGCAGTCTCTACTCTCCTGGGTACATATAGATGACTGATTTAAACATATGGAACAAGTGGGGGAAACCCCACGCTTGTCAAGAGATGGCTAAGAGACATAAGATTCACATGCAAAACATACTGGATCCAATCTCTGCTGCACTGATTTAGGCTCTGCCGTCGTTGCCTCTGACAATTCCTGCAGATCTCATGATTACAGCAGACGCTGCTGCAGACTCAGACCGAATCACTCATCCCAAGATAAAACAGATAGATGCATCCCACGTTGGCTGAGAGGGAGTGAGAGGGACAAAGGTAGAGAGAAGTAGATGGTGCTGAAAGACAACATGGCTTCCTTGAATAATGAAAACAAAGGAGCAACATTGCACAGGTTCCATTCAGATAAGTGTATCTAAGAGGGAGGGGATGCTAAAAACCATTCACTGAATCAGTGAAGCTGATGGATGTACCATCCCCTCCGTAACTTCATTTAGAAGCTAATTAAATCGGCAGACGAGCTGCAGGGAAATTGAACAAAATCGAGCAAAGAATGAGCCGTATTGGACAGGATTTAAATGAGACTCTCACAATACCTTTCCAACACCTTACAGTATCATGCATGGGTTCAAATGAGGAATCTAAGATTCTTCTCAGTTTCTTGGATGAAAGCAATAGTTGTGGCAGTATTGAACCAACATGTTGTAATTGGAATATAGTTTGTAACATGAAGACTCTCTCTAATGAGGTAGCCAGCAGTTATCTATCAAGTATCAGTATGCTTCCATCTGAGATTTTGGTGGACAGAAGTTTGATATTAACCCACAACAATCCCCTTTTTATGATCTACATAACTTGCAAAGTCTTATTTTTATCCACAGACTGAAGGGCTTTATGAAAGCCCCTTCAAGGCTACAAATTTGATCTTTCCAAAAATGAGCTAGTTTAGCCAATGCTGGCCGGGCACTTTGCAGTCATGGCTGCATCAATTACCTGACTTCCAAGTACCCAGTGGGTGGTGCCAAGCTCAGACCTTGCCTACTAATTGTGGAAAAAAAGGAAACAAAGCTAGAACAACACTTCAACACCTTCACAGTTGTATGCTAATGTGTTCCAGTCAAGTTTTATCAATGTCTGTCCAAAATGAAAGGACCACTGTGTAGAATTTAAGAATATCTATCTTCAAACATGTAATATAATCTTCGTAACTGTGTTAACATTAGCGTGTAATCACCTAAAATCAAAAACCATAGTGTGTATATATATATATATCTTAGACAGAAATTTATACCTATACGGGAGAAAGTTCTCCTTCCACGGACAGCGCCATCTTGCACCACCATGTTACGAAGGTAGCCCAGAACAAACAAAAGCATTTGCATTTGTAAACCTCTGTGGCATTGAAATAAATCCAAGAAAAAGACTCAACCCAGTAAAAAGTCAACAAGGAGTACAATAAGTTTTCTGTCAGCATGTCAGCTGGACGTTTGTCCCAAGTTTGTTACTGTAAGTGGAGGATCATACACAGACGGCCACCGTAGTTTTCCTATGTGCTTGCAATGATAGGGGACAGCGAGATAGGGCTCTATTGCATGCAATCGACTGCCTCACATTGTCCTTTAATGTGAACAATGTTCATAATACTCTCCAGAATTTTTTTAACAGAGGGAAGACACAGTGAATTCAACCTTTGAACTTTTAGATTCAAAATGTTATTATTCATCACTTCATCCCATTAGGTATTTTGTGTCATAATCACTGCATGACTTCTTCAATTCTGAATAGAAATCTGCATCTTAACTTGAAGGTAATGTTAAGGTTGTTTGTCCTTGCTGCTTTATTGATGTATGATAAATTATTAGCGTTGCGATCAGGCTGTATAAGGTTCACGTGTTGTTAATAAATGACGAGCATTGTAGAAACGCAAACACATTTCACACAATCAACACCCACAACATTGAGTCAGGAGAGGGACGAAAGCTTGTTTAGCTAGCTCATAGTGACCTATGGAGCCAGTCAGGTCAGTCTGCTGTGGATCATCCCAGCTGGAGTGTCCTTTCCTGAGTTGCAGAGCCCAGGCTGATGCTACAACCCTGACAAATGGCTGATTATGGCTCTCAGCTTTTTTCTGCTCCAAACAATCATTTTTACACCACCCTTACTAAAAGGCACCTCTACAGTTCCTAAGGTAGCACGACATGAATGAATAAAAACCAAATAAAACCAAATAAAAAATGTGATGTAGTTAATATATTAGACAAAGCCGAATATCATCAACAATTTTTAGGAGTGTTGAATCAAGGCAAAATTCCTACATACTGAAGTGTAGATGCAGCCTGACAGATTAGAAGTGTGCTTAAAAGCCAGTGTATTCATTTAATTGTTTTATTTCCCACATCGCAGCTTCGTATGTCTCTGTGCATCTAACTGGTTGCAACAGAAAACACCTGGAGACGTTGTCCCATTCCTACATTTTGCTCCTATAATTAGTTTAGTGAGAACGCTTGGCTGCAGGCCCTCTTCCTATTGATCCTGTTTCTGTAGGACAAATAATGATAAAAAGCTGAGCAGCCAGTAAAATAAAAGATGTATATAATGTGCTTAGAACTTTGAATAGTCAGATCTGCAGGGACAAGTGCTTTTATTTACTGGATCAATATGGTATCACAATAAAAAAAACAGTTGGATTTAAGGGGATTCTTTCTGCATGATGCTTGGTTACAAGGACTGTGTTTTCCATTTGTGTATGATCAGGCGTGAAGGATGCAGAACCCTTGAAAAGTCCTTGAAAGTTCTTTCTGTTCATTTTCCCATAGAGGTAATTTCAACAAATCACTAGTTTCTTGTTCTTGTAATAAAAACATGATCATTGCCATTCCAGATCAATATCCCTCTTCAGTCCTTTCATGCTACAATTCCTTTTGTCTCTCCAAGGCAGCTTTTCTTTTTCTTTTCTTGTCTTTCTTTCCTTTTTATTTCTTTTTAAAAAGGAAAAGGTTCGCCTTTGCTGCGTAAACACTCAAGAAGAGATGAGAGTTTCAATGCAACACATTAAAGCCATTTTCCTCTGTGGATGGGTGAAACAAACAGGAAGCTAATTCTATTGATTAAAAGAAGAGTTAAGTGTTGTTTGGCAGCATTTGAGGTAGTGTAAACTGGAAGCGGTGCTGTGCAGAATTAGTGTAATGATAATAGCTGTTTTGACTACAATAAATGTATGCTAACAGGAAATATGTCTGTGAAGATTCACAGTCATCCAGGTCATGGTAGTGTTAGTGTTTAAGTTGAAAGCAACTAGATTTCTTGTAGTTTCTTGAAGTCTTCAGGTTTAAGTTTCTGGTAGGGAGTCCCCAGTATTTAACCTGAAGAAACGTGTTCAAGGAACTTGTCCAGTCTTCAAGTCCAGTTGCCTTCAACTTAAACACCAAGACTGCTAACAAGAAACTGAGTGGAAATCAATTTTACATTATGTGAATTTATTGGTTCTTCTTTCCTCTACACTGTGATTGACAATGCTCTGTATAAGGTGTCAAAATGCACTGATGCTTATGAACCACTGGTAGCTGGAGTAAATGTCTTCTGTAGCATATTTATTTATACTAATATTTTAAGCAAATGAAAAAAATCGATGCCAAAAAAATGATGATGACATTGAATGAATTCGGCTTAGTTTTCAGGCTTAAATCATGAAAGGAGTAGAATGCTATTTGAGGCATCAAACTCTTGTTTTCGGTCAGAATTGTTTCAAAAATGTGTACTTTTTTGTTTATTCAAATAAGTGTATTTAAAAAAAAAAAAAAGTGATAAGTGAAATCAAATGCAAGCTCTTGGACATTCTCCATTTGATTTAGCTTATTATTGTAAAAAAATAACAAACAAAAAAAAACCAAAACAAAATACCATAAGAGCTGCTTTTAACAATGAAATCCATTTACGACGGCTCATGCAAAATGATTTAATTAAAAAACGGAATTATGAAAAATTAAAAAATATATGTCCTCTCAGCCCTTTCTTTCTTTTCTTCACTCCCATGTACCTACAGACCAATTGATGTCCTTACATGCATTTCATAACTTACTTCTCGCAGCAACTTAATGATGATGTATTGTCCATGCATATCTACAGCATCTCTAGCTTTTGCCCCCTGTAGTGTATGACTATACATTGTTGGACCTATACTGTACAGCCATTAACAAAATGCAATTTTTCTACTCAACTGAGGAAAAACAACCAATTATTTGTTGCTCCATCGCTTCTAAAAGATGATGAGAACCATGAGGTGTCCAGAGCAGCTGAGCAGTACGAGATGGATCACTGCCACCAGATTACCAGATTAAGCGCTGGGTTTCAACCATCTGCTGCTTGTTCTGTACCCGGCTGGAACATGACAAGACTATGACATTCAGCTTGTTGTCTGGTGACCAGGGCCACCCTTTTGGTGCAAGCAGACTCTGGGTCCATCGAGTACAGAGGTTTGGACTATATATTATATCCATGAAATCCATAAGTATATCCACTTGACTAATCCGAATTCAGGTGGAAGCCATAGCCTTGTATGAACAATGTTTCCGGACATCCTATGAGACTCAATCCAATAATTATATCCCCTCCTCTTTCCTTAACTTTCAAAGAGTTCATAAACCTTGTAGTGTTCTTTGAGTATATACAACTAGAAGTTCTTGGTGACCCCGTATAAAATCTATAAACCTGCTGCTGCATTCAAAGTATGCCAAAAACATAGCCTTAGCCTGATGGTTCCGATAGTCTTCCTTGTGACACATGATCATTTTCTGCAGTTTCCTTCTTGACCTCACTCGACATGCCTCGAAGAGTCCCTCAGTGGTAGAGAGTTATTTTTTTTATCAGTTCCAAAGAGTGTGAATTTCTCAGTCCCTCTTTGGTGGGCCTCATCTCTGACAGCCATGCACTGTAAAGATGGATTTTTATCAAAATCAAGGAAACAAATTGTCTCAACCCAATTATGTCATACAGATGCAGTGTTTTCTGTAATGCCTCCCAATTCTGCCTTCCAACTTCTCTGTCATTTATGTATTCTCACACTCCATTCACATCATTCACTTGAGCAGTGTAGTCTGCCTGTGGGGATCAAGAAAAGCTTCATCACTGTCATCCACCCTGACAATTATATCAGGTAATATTACTGTAGGTACTCATTTATTCTAATGGAACACCATCTCCACAGTTATCAGAAACTCAGTTCCTTCGCATGTCTCTCCAATCAGCTGCCCAAAACAGAAAGAAACTTTGATATTGGCAATCAAGAAATGCATGCAGCTAAAATGGCACTCGAGTAGGCGTACGAAAAGACGCAAATGCTATAGATCACTTTACCGATAGCTCTCCACTTTTCTTTGTCTGCCCTGTCTTGGTTGATAACCCACCACAGAGCTTTCTTCGGTTGGTGTTGTGTGCTCCAGCAGAGTGACATTTTTACCCACAGTGCGCATGCATTGCTTTAGCTGCTTTGCTGCCATTACCTCATTGGCACCAGCCTATGCAAACCTGCACTCCACAGCAGTCATTTTTCTAATTGTTATGTGGCCTCTGCTCAGCATATGTTTGTCTACATTTACTAAAGTTCCTTGAATCTAGTCAAGGCAGCGCAGTCTCTAAATTAAATTAAAGAACAAAAATCATAATCCTGCCTGCAGCTCTGTGTTTTCTTTTCTGTCTCAGTGTAACTGAAACCACACAATGTCATTTATGAGAAATTTGCTCTGTATAACATAAACATGGCTGTTTGTTCATTAATGTAGAACAGGAAAATGTCTTTTATGGAATCAATATAGGGTCAATGTTGCTCTCTTAGTGCCAAAGAAATCAGCCCAAGTACCATTCCATACATGCATAAAACCCCAATCACTTTGCTTGATATTGATCGCTGATGATGTACATTACCTGGTCAGGCATGCAGCTGACTTGTCAGGAAAAAAAAAAATATACATCATGTCACTATAGTACATTCCCACATTAGCCAGGTGTGCTCTGATGTATGGCATTGGTGCTGTGCTGAATTTCATGAGTACCAATATACCATTTTCCATGGTTGCCTCTGTAGTTCTCTCATACACACACACTTAGAGTACTCTGCATCATCAGAGACAGAGGTGATTATCAGGGTGCCAAAGTCACACACCACACATACTTATCATTTTAAGAAGATAATTAGCTGTGAAAACCTCCAAGAGGGGGGATAACAAATGAACCACTAGAATTACTTTCACAGCTTGTTTTGCAACCTTTGCAGGCCACAAATAAATCTAACAACTTACAAACGAAGTAATGCATTTGTCCAAAACGCATGCCTTTTAATTGCATTATAATTTTATTACGTAACTAAAATGTGAATTGTCATAATAATAATGCATATGTTTTAATCATGTCGTGTATACGTAAAAAAAACAACAAATTTAAGCCTGATTAAATCCAATTAATGTAAATGTACATAAACATTTACATATTAATTATTGTTTTTGTAGGGGAGTTCTACATAAGCATAATGTTCATTCAAGTGTGTTTCATACATGGAGATAATGCATTTCAAATGAGTTATTCTGTCTCCTGTAATAGATCATTCTCAAGCTATTTAATTATTTGACATTGAATTAACATGGTAGAAAAACATTAAATTGGCCAACAAATATGTTGGCTAGTCAGGTTCCTTTATCAGGCTGATAATGTATTGCTTAAACATAAAGAATAAAATGAACCCTCACTAAGTACTTTGTTGATAGCAATACAATTAAGAGATGCAAGATGAAGAGACAATATCACTGTCTTCCAACTCTATTCCAAACGTCTCCATTTGTCCTGAAACAGTACTGAAGAAAAGTGATAGTGTACATGTCACATTTAAATGAGCTTTGTGAAACTGAAAAGAATCTGGAAATTTCTTTTTGCTATTTGGACATGTTAGTGTGCATTGTTAACTAATCTGCTTATGCCAGCTTGAACACTTGGCAGCTCAGTTTGACTTCTTCAGTTTACACTTGAAAAAATCTTGAAAGATTGTGGTTGAGTCTCTCTCTGTGTAATTTTATCTCCTCCAAGGCTGGAATTGTTCAAGCTTGGACTCTCCCCGAACATG
>KV751368.1:2951324-2963058 GCA_001698575.1 Mola mola | reverse complement strand
ACATGTTTATTATTATTATAATACATTATATACTATTAGATATTATTTCAATGTTTTTGCCACAACTGTACAGGAGACACACTGCAGGGAAATGTAGTATTATTCTGTATTTAATGTGTGTATACAGTTGGAGGAAGCGCAGTCTGTCACCTGTAAGCTCACAGCCGAGCAGCTCCATGCGTAAGGTGCAGTGTCTCCTGCAGACCTGGGGGTATATGCGCACATACTGGGCCTCAATGGGAGGGGTGAAGGAATTGGCTGATGGAGTGTTGTTATCAACATTTCCTCTGAAAATCTGTTGGAGGGGATGAAAGAACAACAGATGGGGGGCAGAGAAAAAGCTGAAGCAGATCAGTTTTTTGGCCTCAATGTGGCATTTTTTCTGTCGCTGTCTCTGGTGACAGTCTACGCTCAACAAATTGCTGTCATTCAAGGTCAATGAGGCAGAATTACTGGGACAAATAGACTATTTCTCACACCACTTGAGCCTGTAATTCATAAGAACAGTGGTGGCTTTCAAATGAGAGCTCCAATTATGTCAACATAACTTCCGAAGCGTTTTATCCAAATGACCTGAGATAATCTGACAGAAGCTATTTGATTTGAGTGACTGATGCAGCGCATATTTGGTGTGTGGAGAGAAATAGAGCTGTGTGCTGTCATGGGGAATCATGATTTGTCACTGTGTGGCAACAGGGGAATGAGAAGTATAAGAGCTTGTCAATAATTCAAACACTGTTGTACAGGTATTGTACTGTACTTTACATCGAGTAAAATTATACGCAAAGATGTGCATGCTTCCTGCATGATCAAACGCATGCTTTTAAAGAAGAGAAAAGCAATACTTCATTTGTTGTTTTTAAAGAAAAACAACAAATTAAACTGGGAACGCAGATTATTTAAGCCTGGACTCATTGCTCTGTGAAGAAATTTGGAGCTTTGAGGTCATGCGGAGCTCGGCCAAATAGAGAAGGGCTGTGGTTTGCTGTCAGGGATGATAGAACACTGTGAGGCCTATTTGGTGGCTGTTCATCCTCAAATAGTATAAGATTCAATCTAGAAGTCATAAAAGATGAGGAGGGCAAGGGGGCGGCAAGAGGGGCCCGGTGTGTGCTAGCTAATTAAAAAGCCATCTCATCACGTCCTCCACGCTGTCCTTGATGGACTGCACAGTCTCTCCTTGCTGTGTGTGCATGTGTGTAACTTTGTCTGTGTATGAAAGAGTGGGAGTGTGTGTACACGGCTGTGTTTGTGTGCCTACGTGTGTCTCACCATATCCCCATCTTTGCCCTTGACTTTGTATGTTCTCCAGCTCTTCCCCTCATCACTGTAGGCTACTTTGTAGGACTTGACGTATTCTGGGCTGCCAAAACGCTTTGCGCCCTGGGTAATTACACCAGTGACCCTCATTTTCCTCTGCAGGTTGATCTGTAGAGTAAAGAAAACAAATATATATATATCATGAAACTGTAGCTCCATCTTCGGATACCTGTAAAGTGGGCACCTGTTTTTGCATGACCACTGTGTGCATGCCAGCCATGGGCATTATTTCGTTCCCTTGTATCTCTTCTGTCAGGGCCATCTATCTTTTTCAGAAAGTCTGTCATCAAATGGAACATTTAGTCAATCCTCACACCCCGGATCCAGTCTGACACCACTGCACAGACTGTCAATGCGGTGCCAATGGGAAGCAGCTTGAAGAGCCAGGGGGAAAAAAAATAAAGAAAGAGGGAAGTGATGAATGTTATCATAGAGCCTGTTCAGCGCACACAAAGCAGGATCATTATTACCTGGGAACAGTGGACGTGCTACACACCAGTTTAAGGTTTGCCATGACTTTATTGCACTGACACACCACAGGACGCATTTCAGCAACACAACTATTCTCACAACTTACAGCAGCATGTTTAGCAGGGTTGGGATTGTGCCATCATTAGTGGGGTTTTGATATATGTATGTTTAATGAATGACTGCGTCGCTACATATTCATTCAATTATGACACTGTCTAGGCTGACACTGGGCAAGAGGTAGGGTGCGTTGGACAAATCACTAGTTTATTATTATATTCAGATAAATAACCCTTCATATTCACATTTATAGGCAATAGCATGTGTTTGGACTGTGAGAACTCACAGTGAGAACATGCAAAAACCACACACAACCATTTTGCTGTGGAGAAATACTAACCACTGTACCACTGCGCCACACCGCTTGGGGCGCATATATATCTTTAATACATGATTAGTTACATATTTCTTATACTATTATTTTTCTACTCTATATCCTGGTCGTAAAAAAATGGTGGAGGTTAAAGAGATCATTTCAAAGCATTTATCTAGAGGCCTCCTTGTTTAAAGCTAAACCCATTAAATAGTCTGATCCCCTTGCACAACAGCTTCAAATCTCTGAGATTTATGAGTGATGGTAAACATGTCGCATTTGTCGATACTGGTGGCTCACTCTTTCTTAAATTTTGGAGAATATGTGTGTTTTTTTCCTGGCTAACGAAGGCTGGCAACACTTCACTGTAACAACATTAATAAACTAGTGCTGACTAAGGAAAGTTACACACTGTCATCCTGTTTCAATTTTCTTGAAGGCTATTAATATCGTTAAGTAAAAAATTGGCACAGGATAATACGCGCTAATTTTAGCATTATAATAATTCCACGCTTGTCTGCGTCTGTGAGAAATAAGATCAGGCAAATAAATGGTGCTGTATGTGTCATTTTGGCACTATATTCCCTCTACGTTGCGTCATTTTCCTGAAAAAGACATGGGATCACATAGCTCACTCTCTGACAACATATAAAACCGGGGTTTTTATCTACTCCTCCATACCAGCAAAAAAGAGGGGCAGCAATAATACAGTATTGAGTAGGTATTAAGAGAGCAGATTAAAAAAAAGTTTTTGAAATACTGCTATGGATTTGGCTCATGTATCCCGGAGATCAAAATCCATAACATAGTGTGACATTCCAAGCAAACAAGACGACATTTCTGTTTATGTTTGTAAAGCCAAAATGAGTATGAACCAGTTCAAAGCTGATCCCTGGCAAATGGAAGTTGAACTTCACTGACAATGTGGCCACATTCAGGATGGAATTACGGGGATTTGAGCTCATTTTCCGGCACAGGACTGTTTACACGTAAAATATTTGAGAGCAAAAGCTCAAACAGAGACTCTGAACCCACTAAGTTACACTCTAAGATTTCTAAACTGCATCTTTTGAGGACATCAGAGAATAGAGTATAGGCTCTTACGAATCCAGCACAAGAGAAGTGCTGTTTATGTTCACCAACCTTGTCTGAACTCTCAAAAACTAATGGAGTAATGTATAATAATTCTGTTGCAGTGTGGATTTTTTTTTCTCTTCTAATTTCCATTTGTAGATACAAGACTCAATTACACATATTTCTCAACCTACTTAAACCAATGTATCAAGTTAATTATGCACCAGCACCCCTTATATCCTCTGAGCTGCAATGACCCAGTCTTTCTCATTTGCAGCATTTCTTCATCCTCCAAAGTATTTTCAGACAAAGATACGTCTCCCACTAATTAGGACACAATGTCACTAAAAGGTCACTGCTGGGGTAATTGGGTTGATCCTTCACATTTTTAATGACCAATCTGAAACATAAGTCTGTCACTTCAGTGCTAATACCAATGCTTGGTTTAAGTAATCACTGCAAATATCCTCCATCTACAGACCTTTGTATACTGGCTTTAAACATATTAGAGTGAGAGAACATGTGTTGACCTAAAATGTTTAACTTATAAAGCTAGACATAAAAGTGACACTAACAAGAGAACACCACAATGATTATAAACATTTTTATTTAAAAAAAATTCACCAGTTTATTTAAATTACTTAATCATTGAATTTCCTTTAGTCATATTTCACCAAACTGATATCAGTCATGCATTATGCAGCTAAACCCAAATTTAGCTGACACAGAGGGCCCTGAAATTAGTGTGGACTCATTGAGTGAGAGACTTAATGCAAAAGGCCGCTATGAGAAATACTGCAGAAGGCAAAGTTTGGACTGAACTCTTACCCTTTCACCAAGTCACCCGTTCCTTTCTTCCCCGAAGGACACAATGTCTTGTATACAAAGTGCTTTGGATTAAACGCATGTCAAATTTTCATTCACTCATAGCGCTGGGGGATATAATGATACATATTGTGAGAGGATAAATAGTGTCTATCAATAGATATTTTCCCTTATCGTTTGGCAAAGTGGCGGGTAAAACCTGACTGACAGCAGCTTTTTGCGTCATTCGGCTCCTGCTTTACGTTCGCTATGTGCTGTCTCGAGTAACAACAAACAAACATAGAGGAGCAAATCCCCAACACTCCTAGCAGTGTTAATTTATTTCATAATAATGATGAAAATGTTTGTCAATGACCTCTTTTAGATGACAAAGCTTAAAATAGATCATTCTTAACAAACGTATTCATAACACATGAAGTTTTCAATAACGAGGCGATACTAAAAGGTTAGTGGTGGCCGAACGGATGTTCAGAATGATTATATTCTCCCTGTCTACTCTGTCTGACAGAATGTGAGCGATGAGTGCAGACTGAATGTCAGTGTTAGTCTTTTTCGGCTCTGTGTCTGTGTGGAAACAGGGGATGTGTTTCTGGATTAAGCCGCCACCTCCGTCAAAGACTCCATCCTGTAGAGAACAGTCCCTTTGCATATTTGTAACACCATATGTAGAATTTAATTTCTTTGATAAAAAATGTCAAGGTTTGGATTTGAATCCATCAACAACACATCTAAACACCCAGATACATTGTTTTTTGTTTTTTTTAGCCTAAAACTGCCCTTTTGTTGTTAGATATTATTTAATCCACAGGACTACCAAAATAATAACTTGTCATGAGGTATGTGGTTATTTTGTATTAACAATATGTCTAGACTATATATAGAAGGCGGCAGTTGTAGATGTCGCAATCCTAAGTGATAACAACATCAGGAAGAAGGAACATGAGAAGCTTGAGAAATACCAAGGGCTGAAAGAGGAGCTGGAAAGGATGTTGGGAGTAAAGGCATCAGTGGTACCAGTGGCGATAGGAACACTCGGGGCTGTAACCCCCAAACTGGGAGAGTGGCTCTAACAAATCCCAGGAACAACGTCTGAGATCTCTGTCCAGAAGAGCACAATCCTAGGAAGAGCTAAGATACTGTGAAGGACCCTCAGGCTCCCAGGCCTCTGGTAGGGGACCCGAGTTTGAAGGAGACACAAGACCGCCCACAGAGGGCGAGTGGAGAATGTATTTACATATACACACATAAATACTGTATATATCGTGATCGTATCACCAAACCAAAGCACAGGTGGGGAATAAGGGAGAGGGACAGATGTTGGGGAAGAAATGAGAGACAAATTTGGTACACATGCATATTTTCTATCAGCTCTTGCCACCGGGCCTAAACAAATTACTGGAGGAAACGCTTAAGTATAAAGTATAAAGTATAAAGTATAAACAAGAATGAAAACAATCACAAGTTGCACTTCTAATTATAACCCGACCTTAATACTTCACTTAATGTGTTTGTTTTCTTGTATGGCTAGATGTTTACCATAAAGCTTGTAATGTTTTGAAATGGAATTAGTGCTCTCATTTTGAACCTCAAAGATTTAACTTTAAAGAAAGTTGCCTTTTTACTGTTTTGGGCTAAAAGTTGTCTCACATGAAGCAACTATTTTGAATTGTCCCAAATAAAAGAAGAACATAATCAGATGTACTGATGTAAGGTAAATTCAGTTAATATCTTATTTGACTCAATAGCTGGATTACTGCATTATAAAATATACTGTGCATCCAATGTAAATTGCATATACTTTGATATAAGGAATATGGACAAAATCTTTTCCATTTTGACATTTCTTAAGCTTATTAACTCAAAGACGCAAACACGCAGCAGGTTAGGAGCATATAAGGTAAAAAAAAACAACCCAACAAAGCAAATAAACACAGTATATATCCTCTGTTGACTACACAGAGAAATAAAACGCTCAGGGAATAACTGCTGTATTGTAACAATTAAACTGCCCCGTGTCCTTGAATCTATCAAAGAGTCCTGCGGCATATATCATATGAGCAATTTACCAACCAACAAACACATATTTGAACATCTTTCTCTTCCCATTGTGCTTTTTCTCAGATTTTGCACACAGTAAGTACTGTACATACTCAATTTATTTTATTATTGTTATTGTTCAGACCAAATCTGGTGTTAGAGCTACGCAGCAGTACAGTGGTTTCCATAAAAGGCAAACAAACAAAAAACAGCAGTTGTTGAGAAGGCAACAAATGTAAAAGAATGTTTGGAAAAAATGACTCGATATCATGCTGCGGTGGCTGAGCACATAAACCAGCAATCAGACTGGCTAGTCTACGGTATTGTTGTTTACAACTTGTCCAGAGCTTCCTTTATGTTGCATTGTTCTTCAAACTGTGCTGGTAAGAGTGTGCATCAGCAGACTCCTAGCAGCACAGTTTACCAAGAAATACTTGGTAAAGTGTTGCAGGTGGAGAAAATAACCTCTGAAAGAGTTGTTGCAGAAACAGCTATTTAGGCAGAGCCGAGGGACCAGGTAATGACACTATCCCTGTTGAGTCCTATTACAATATTCTGACTAAATTTGGCCTTAGACTGAGACTGAAAAATTACTGATTGTGGATGTCTATTTAAAGCTTAAAGTGCTGTTGGCACAAAGAATAATTTAGTTCCAGAAATTTAATAGCTTTTAGTCCAAATCTCTACTTCTTGTACAGCAGTGACTGTATCCAAAGCGTCAGTCACTAGTGAGTGCACTTGTACTGTGAATACTAACTGTGAAGGAAAGATATTTGTCACTGTCAAATATGAACACACACCACATAACAGACGGCAAAGTGTTAAAATGAGCCAGCAAACACGAACATATGGAGATCTGCACCTGAATACAGTGTCATTATTGGCTTATCTTCCATTAATTAACGATCTCTAGATCTTCTTCGACTTTCAAAGTGATTTGGATTGTTTCATTGTTCTACCAAAGCTGGCTGGAGCCATGTTTTGCTGATATTGGTCAGACAGGCAGCATATTTCCCTTGAGAGTTCAAAGGCAATTTAATGTGTGAGCTAGTCGTGGCGAGGCCATGGAAAACCAATAGTCTTACACTGCATCGATGTGTGAACAACAGCTTTCTCACAAATGCCGAAATCACAAAACCGGCGAAACAACATAAACACAGACCAACATATAGTGTTAATGTCTGCCTGCACGTCTCGGATGTATTTTTCAAACTATGTGGGTCATTGTTGGATTAATTTGTTGACGTTTAGAGGAAAAAAAGAAAAAAAAACAGCTGACTGTAGCTCAAAGACAAATACTGCACCATACAAAATCTTATCAATAGCCAGACAGATCTGATCCCGATGAGGTTGCCATCTGTCACTACAAACTGTTTCACCTGACAGACATGCAAACACTGTCACACGTCGCTCTGCGCTGCATAAGCACAGTGCCTACTTTTTAGCATAATCCCAAAACTGACATGACATGAATGTACACCTCTGTACACACGTCCCAATTATCCAGGCCCTCTGTAGAAACACACAATGCCTACAGCATCCTACGCAACATCCCACGTGGCATCATTAAAGTCAAACACACCGCCTGAATGTTTTATGTCCCGCTCTCTTCAGCCGCTCCATGCGCCAGGCTACGTTTCTCCCACTGACGTCGGCTGATTCTCTCTTTTTTTTTGTTTTTACAAATCCATTTTGCCTTGTTTTACTATTCTCTTGTTGGTAGGGATTTCTTGTCTGTAATGCTGCCACACTGTTGTATTTCTATTATATTTTGTTCTTGGTTCACTGGCTATGTATTATGTTTCCAACTTCAAAGTTTTCTGTCCACATTTCTGTCATTGCACGGGAAACCTCAAAACATTATTTTCATCAAAGTAATTAACCAGCTAAAGAACTTTCTTTCTAACTTTTATCTATTTATCTAGGAGTTGGGCTGTGGAAAATCATGTCACAGCAGGTATATGTTGCAGCCTTTTCAGTACATTTTTATTTTCTCAACATAAATACAGACAGTCTACATATATATTGTGTTCACAGAAAGCGTGATATGGCATTTCAGCTGAGGGAACTCTAGCAACATCAATACTGTTTCCTCATTTATTTCATCGCCAGTTTACTGGGGTGACAAATTGGTAATAGTAGCCTACATATTAGAACAGCCTGGTTTGAATAAGTGGCTCCTGAATAGCACACTGATCTCTCATTTCACATGCTATTAAAATGCATTTGTTCTATAAAATGCCATCTGCATTAGGCTTTTCTTGTGAATTTTTGGACATAATTGAGAAAACAATGCTACACCACTAGTAAAACAAGGTGAGAGATTCTACGCTGTGTTGGTGGAGGGGTCAAACAAGCAATGGTCCCTGAGCCGGGAGACCGGAGTGTTGACAATTATCAATTCTTATTGATAAGTTAAGTTACATAAAATATATGTATGAATAATGTAAAGTTATGTGTCTGAAATCACCCCCTCCTCCCTATATATTGCTCTATTTAGGATGTGGTGCAATTGTGTAACGCTGTTTGAATGTACAAAAATGTTAAAATATGTAGTATAATCAGGGTATCCCAAAATCCACTGTGAAAAGTGGTGTTCAACCGATGGTCCCTAACTCTAGCAATATGAACCATCACGCATTGTGCAGACGAAAAAGGACAAATCTGCGAGAGGAGGGAGAATAGCGTGACATGGACTACAAATGAACATAAATGGCCATGAAGTACTTTTTATTTATTAATTTGGGGAGACATGCCATGTATAATATTTATTCCTAATATGTTGTAGGGCTTTCATGGTTGACACCCCTCTGCAACATTGTGTGGACATCGGGGACTGTGCCTTTGGAGTGGCAGACAGGTGTGGTGGTTCCCCTTTTCAAGAAAGGGGACCAGAGGGTGTGTTCCAACTACTAGGGGATCACACTCTTCAGCCTCCCTGGGAAGGTCTACTCCAGGGTGCTGGAGAGGGGAGACGGTTGTTAGTCGAATCTCGGATTCAAGAGGACCAATGTGGTTTTCGTCCTGGCCGTGGAACACTGGACCAGCTCTATACCCTCGTGAGGGTACTGGAGGGGGCATGGGAGTTTGCCCAACCAGTCCAACTGTGTTTTGTGGATCTGGAGAAGGCTTATGACCGTGTCCCTCCAAGTGTCCTGTGGGGGGTGCTCCGGGAGTATGGGGTAGATGGCCTTTTGTTACGGGCCATTCGATCTCTGTTTTTTCGGAGCCAGAGCTGGGTTTGCATTGCCGGCAGTAAGTCAGACCCGTTCCCACTTAGGGTTGGGTCTATGCCAAGTGAGGCCATGGTTCTTAGCCGGGAAAGGGTGGATTGCCCACTCTGGGTTGGGGGAGAGTCGCTTCCCCAAGTGGAGGAGTTCAAGTATCTCGGGGTCTTGTTCACGAGTGAGGGGAAAATGGAGCGGGAGATTGACAGACGGATTGGAGCAGCGTCGGCAGTGATGCGGACGCTGAAGCGGTCCGTTGTGGTGAAGAGAGAGCTGAGCCAGAAGGCAAAGCTTTCAATTTACAGGTCAATCTACGTCCCAACTCTCACCTATGGTCATGAGCTCTGGGTAGTGACCGAAAGAATGAGATTGTGAATACAAGCGGCCAAAATGAACTTCCTTCGCAGGGTGGCTGGGCTCAGCCTTAGAGATAGGGTGAGGAGCTCGGACATCCAGGAGAGGCTCAGAGTAGAGTCGCTCCTCCTCCGCGTTGAGAGGAGCTAGTTGAGATGTTTCGGGCATGCCCATCCGGGAGGAGACCCCAGGGCACACCAAGGACACACTGGAGAGATTATATCTCTCAGCTGGCTTGGGAACGTCTTGGTGTCCCCCCGGAGGAGTTGGTGGAAGTGGCCGGCGACTGGATCTCCCTGCTCAGGCTGTTGCCCCCGCGACCCCGGACTCGGATAAGCGGCAGAAATCGAAACGAAACGAAACGAAATGTATAATGATATGCATCTATCCCTAAATTCATCCCAGCATTTATTATTGAAAGTCCACAGTCCAGCAGATGTTCATCACGTGAGTTTTAATTGTGTGGTATCACTACAAAATGCTCTACATAGAGAAAATAAGATATTATATTATGTTTTTTTCTTTGTTTTCTTGGTTTTTCCCTTAACCCAACCAAATCATTTGGCTAGCTAGACATATTAAATTAGCTTTAATAACTAAACCTCACAAAGTCACTTTTATGTCTTCATTTTCACAAACCACAGCTGCAGACATTGCAACGTTGGAATGAGACCACATATCTCACACGAAGAAAGTCAACTAAATTATCATTTCTTGCATGTACAGGGTGGCAAACATCAAACAAAAAAGCTAAGCGATACTCAAAAAGCTTAAAATGTATAACATTATACCAAAATGACCTTAGAAGTGGCACGCTACTCATATTCCCTCCCATGAGATCTCGTTGATTGGGAATAATTTTTTTGTGCCCTTAAAAAAAACAAAACAAAAAAAACCTAATGCTATGCAGCAATAATTAAAGTCCACTAGCCAGTCCATTACATTGATCGGTCTGTATCAGATTGTAAGTGACTGTCGCCGCAGCATGATGGCTCACTCTATCAAAGCATGACTTGAGTGTGCAACTTGCTGTGGTACTGAAAGCAAACTATATTAAATCTTTGACATGTGCAGAAGGAAGCTTACACTTAATATTACTGTTGAATGTTGTGTGTTTGACAGGACAGTAACTTGTGGATCAGTTATAACATGAGGCATTCTAAGCAAAACGTTGCATTCAATTATTTAAATAATGGGAATCATAGTTTTGTTGCAAAGGACCCAGTAGTGCCAAACTTACTGCATGACACAAAAACAGCAAGAGATGGTACAGTTGAGTAATTTCGAGCGCATAATCAGCATTAAGTGAGACACAACAACCTGTAGCTGACAGCTGCTCTGCCCTTCCACATCGTTTCTCAAATCTGACTATACCTGCATCTGTTCCCCTCAGCTAACACTTTTAATTGTTCTTTCTTACTAGCGAGTGAACCATCAATTTTACAGTGCCAGTGATAAAATCCAAGGATAAAACAGTTATATAGTCATTATCACGGTTTATGCAAACTACAGTCGAGTGGCATTATTTGCTAGGAAAAAAAATGAACAAAAATATAATTTATAGCTGCAACAAACAGAAGAATGAAATGCATCTGTAATTAAGACTATGTTTGCATCTTAGTTTATTTGTCCCAGGCTCTTGTCTGGCTTGGCATTTCTTCTGTCCTGTCAAGGGGCTTTACCTGAATCCACGGCCATCTGTCATTTTCGGCAGCGGTCCAGGCATTGACCAGGCCCTTCCTGTTGAGGCGGGCAAAGTACGGATACCATTTCTGCAAGCCGAAGAGTGCACGGTGGGTAGAGGAGGCAGTTATCTGCTGGTTGGAGATTATGCCACCCTCCATCCCCAGTGGTCCGGAGCATTCTGATTCAAAAGAGGTAGAAAAAGCAGTCAGAAATTTAAAAGACTTTATATCTACGGCATGCACATAGATTTTAAAAATAAGCCATAAAAGCATTTTGTAGTCATTGAATTTCTCCTCCACATCTTGTCCTAGTTTATCTTCACATTCTCCTTTACATGTACAGTATGTGATAGAGCCATTAAGAGACACTT
>KV751368.1:2908522-2951197 GCA_001698575.1 Mola mola | reverse complement strand
ATAGATTTGCCAACGCTGACTCTTGTCTCTATCAATGTTGCTTTAACTTCTCAAAAGAAGTTCTCATGTTCCATTATGGCAGAATACTTTTAAGTCTCAGCAGCTAGAAATTGGAGAACTCCTTCCCACCTTAATTCTGTTCACCACACCAGAGGTGAGAAAGTGCTGTTCCTTCATCTCCTCAGTCAATAACAGAGTCCATGGGCTTCCCTGAGAGGAAGGAGCTGCAGCCACCTCTGCACAGCATCATCCCCTAAGTCAACAAGGCTTCGGTCTGCTTCTCACATCAAACAGGCTGCAGTATTACTTTCTTGTATGAGACTGAACTGTCAACTTGTTGGACTGGACCATTAAGTCAGTACAGTGGGATATACAGAATCAGTTTTGATTTTGAATTGTGATTAATGAGTTTAAAGGAACATTTAAGGGCATAACTGTTATTACCACAGAACAGAAAGTTACGTGTATTTCTATTTATTGAACGACTGAAACAAGTAGCTCTAGAAATGTATAAACTGGGCATTACGGTCAAATTTCATCAGACATTTCGTCATGTTCAATCACACTTTCAAATCAGCAATGCTGAACTGAAAAAAACAACATTGCCTCTCCCTCTTTTGTCTTGTCATGGGTGCACACGCAGCTGACATACCACTTAAATCATCATCACTGGCAAAATTACATTACCCTTTTCAGGAGAAAGCAATTTTAGCAAATTATTTGCAAGCATTTTTGGTACCTGCCACTGAAAGGTTAAGTGAGTCACATTAACCGAAAGGAAACTGCGCCTGTGGTTTTAAGTACTGCCATTTCCTCTTTAAACAGCTTGTTTTCCATCTTAAACCTAAACCTTGTCCAGGGACATCAACACAATTTTAATAGACATCACATATTTATGGGTAAAAGGGATTCTGGCAATGTCCACCCAAAATAGAATCGATTTGTTTCTGTAAACAAGCAACTATTTCTGTTTCCAGACGATTTGTGTAGCCAACCACAGAACATTTGCCTTCCCTTTTTCAAATACACCGGAGTTTGTACGATTCCAAAAGCTCAGGATGCATTGAATTCGGATGGGAGATTCACATAAATTTTATTCTGTATTTTGCCTCTAATTCTAAGAAAACACAGCCTGCATAAAAGGCATCATAATCAAGGAGTCAAGTGTGCCGAGAAAACACAGGCAGTTCAAGTGGGATTTAATTGTAGCTCCAGACAGCTGTGGTGTTGCTCCATTAAAGGCAAATCAGACTTTTTTTTTTTCTTCCAAGTCCTTCATCATGGTTCAGTCTGAATAAACCATGTTACAGGGTTGTGTGGCAGATTTGTGGAACTGAGATTGTAAATGAGCCTGACCCACCATTGGACATCACCCAATCCTTTAGTTGTAATATGCAAAACATTTACTGACAAATAACTTAGAAATTGGTTCCCCATGCTGTGTAAATTAAAAGGCAATAACAGCTGAGAGGTGACACAATGTCTAGCTGAATTCCCAGCATTAATGCAGTTATTCCATCCAGGAAGAACTTGAGGAGCATCGCAGCTGTATTGACGGTGGGCTTCATTAAAAGTGCCTTGAGAGCATTTCAGTTATTTGCAATCCCCAAATATGCTCAAGACAACATTGGTCAAATAGTCTCGTGAGTCAAAAGAACATTAGAGGAGAGTGTAGTGACAAGGCCATGTGGGGTACATGGAGAGACCAAAAATTTAGTTGAGAGCATTTAAAAGCAGAATTCCAGAATTTATAACTTTCAAGCCTTAATGCCCAATCTTTGACTTTCACAAAATACATCATTTTTTAAAAATGATTCGAGTATGGAGTCTGATCACGAGTACTGTTAAACTTTACAAAGCTACACAATGAAATGAGTAAGTCTAAATATTGCAAATAAATACTTGTTGCTGCTAAATATGATCACAATTATACTGAAAGTATAACAAAGTGTAACATGAAGTAGAAACACCTACAGTCAAACACACGTGTTTTTTTGACTACCGCTGCGATGTATAAAGTTTGGAAAAAACTTACACAAATTTGTGGAGATATATTTTGTGATATTCTAGACTTTCAAAGGCCAGGAAATAGGGTTTAGGTTGACAAATACCAGAATTCTCTTTCAATTCAGAGAGTTGACAGTGATGTGCTTGAATATTAAATTTCAACTGCGACATTTAATTTATACAAACAGACTTTGCAATTGACAGGCAGCAGTAAAGAAATGGTTTGAATTCATATGAGCTTTGTCAGCTTTTTATTTGTGCATAAGGATGCACATTAAGCACATTAATACACTAGTAGAAGGGTCTACGTTGCAAAGAGCCACCTTCTCATCAGGAGTGGTAACATGCACTCATGTGCTGGTGGCACAACATCTTGAGCAATTTAGGGATCAGTGTCTTGCCCACGACACTGTGATGACTGGCCCCAAGTATTGGGAAAGCTGCAGCAACTGGGAAGTGTCCCAAAAGAATGAGGACATATCAAAGCATTCAATTCAGCCAGAGGTGCTGTGCGCTCATGCCGGCCGAACTGTAAGCCTCCTTCAGGGGAGGCCTGGAGTAATGGTCACTGTGATGCCATCTTGCCCAATAAAACAAAACATTGAAGCATTTCAAACCCACGCAGACAGCACACTCCCAAACGCACACACACCAGCACACAATGAAAGTGGGGACGCTGAGACCTGTGAGAAGAATTTGACGAAGGACGGGAGTCAAGAGAAGATTTAACAATGAAAACAAACCTACCACAACTTCTCCAGCTGCTAATAAAGTGGAGTTGGAGGCACCCGGTGCTGTGAAGACAGGATGTAATGTCTGAAGACAGTCCAGAGGACTGCAGGCTGGAGGAAAGCCCAATAACTATGTGTTTGTGTGTGTACTGATGAGATGAGATGGACTTATATATGCCACGATGATAAATCACTATTTTTTTCACCAGTTCTTCATCTTGTGTGACTCATTGCTACCATGTTGAGGAGAGAATGGTGTAGGCGGATACGGTAGCCTCCACTGCTGAAGCCCAGAGAAGCTGATTTTCCTACATGTGACAAATTAACTTTTTTTTAGTTCTTTTAAGGATAAACAGTTTAAATTTTATGATGTGGTAATTCAATTTAAAAAGAAGTGATGGGGCAGGCACCGATCTCATCAGATTGTAGCCTGAGAGCCCAAGAAGCTCAAAAAATACCAAAGGCTTAAAGAGAAGCTGGAAAGGATGTGGGGAGTAAAGGCATACTCCCCACTGTGGCTCCCAAAAATCCCAGGAACAACGTTTGAGATCTCTGTCCAAAGGAGCGCAATCCTAGGAACAGCTGAGATACTGCAAATTGAGCTTGGTTTAAATGGCCTTAATCATTGCAGAACTTTTGTGTAGTCAGTACTAAATGATGAAGGGTGCCTTTCAGAGTGAATCAAAAAAAGAAAAGAATGCAACATGCAAAATGTTGACTTGCAATGCAGAAACAATGGATTTTTATTTAATTTTAGTGCTTTTGTCTAAGACAAAAGGAAAAAAGTTCATTTCTTCCTTTACAAAGCAGGTTAATTTGGCAGCAAGATATGTAAAAATTCAAGTCATTAGTATGGATGTGTGCAAAATAGGCAATAATGCTTAAGGGCAGGGAGCAACTGATTAGAAGTAATTCCATTTTTTTGTTTGTTTTTAGGAAAACAACCATATATTTATATATCAATCAATCAATCAATAATCATTTCCACTCAGATCTCAAAAATAGGAATATACCGTATCTCGCACTACGTTGAAGTGCCTTTCCTAAATAGCACGATGCAATGAATATGTTATTTTCCTCTACGAGTAAGTTAAACCGGGGCGAGGGTTTATGGGATAATGCTTCTGTAAAGCTTTGTGAAAGGTGTATTTTTTTCTTTCTTCTCCTTCTTTTACTCCTGCTCCTGCTCCTTCTCTCTTGTCATTCTGGATTTTCAGTGTGGGGACTTCTCTTTCTCTCCTGACTCTCCTGCCTCATCCAGATGCTTAGGTCTGAATCATTGTCCCAAAGGACATAGTATCTTCTCTCCCTCCCTCCCAAGTCTGCTTGTTATTCGCCTCTCTTTTCCTCCTTGTGTTTATCCGGGTCCTATCTGTATGAATGCTGTCCTTTGCTATGTTGTGTTTAAGTGACCCGCCCGTCAGCCAGGGGTCAAAGGTGGAGAGGAGGTCATGTGACCCAGGTCCTACCTTTTCCCTGTGTCCTTGTGGATACACGTTCTTCAATTATCTTTTACAATAATCAAATAACTCTATTATATCACCATGACCTCAATTTTTTGAGGTTTTTTCCATTATTTCCTTGTTGGTATTTTTTGAGAAGTTTTTTCCCCCCTGAAATCAAAAGTCTACTGACAGGGTATTATAAGATGGGTGGGATATTTGGATTTATGAGATTGCACTATATATAAAACTGAATACCGTAACAAGCTTTGTGAGCTAATGCATGTTCATACGGATGTAATGAACAAAGAGGGTGCCAATCAATAATATACAACAGTCTTCATGAATTAATTAAGGATACCACATGCTATTACACTGGTTATGCTATTCTGGAACACACACACATACACAAAAATACCCTAAATAAATATATAATGACGTACAATCCTGAGCTGAATGTTGCTCCTTATTTGTCCAGTTGTTGTACCTCCTGTGCAGCTCTCTTGTATTCTATGCAGATATAGTAAAAAAACTGCTTCAAAGTCATTGTCCTTTTTACCTTGTGGCCGTGATGGGCCAGTAATCAGTCAGAGCCACATCGCCAGCAAATCCCACCCCCCTCCTAATTCCCAACGTTTAACCTGTTGGCCCATGAGCGTACATCACCCGCGCTAAGGCACACCAGCAGCAACACTATCGCTGCCATGACGTGACAGCTGAGACTATCTATCACAAGCCCCTACATACAGTCTAAACAAATTGGAGCCACACTGAAATTAACAGGAGCCACAGCAGCAACAATACTAACGACCATGCAGCAGAGAGACTGGATAGGAAATAGAATAATAAAATCACAAACAGACATCAGGTATACACTAGAGCTTCCACAGTTGTGGAAACGCACTTGCATATAGCATATGTTGGTGCATGAGAGCTTTCTTTTTATGTTTAATCCAGTTTTTAGTCTTTATGTGTCTAGGGATCACACTGGCTCTAACATTTTAACATACTATAACATTCTCACCCTAACCCTTTTATAGATGAAGAAATGAACTTGTCACTATTCTCTGGCTGATAAAGTAAAATCTATTGAATAAGTAGGCTCGTACAAAAATACGCAACCGCAACATCGATGAGCTTGTTCATGCTGTGTCTGAGCACTTCACCAGTCATGCTCCCAGCTGTTGGACTTCTTGTAGGTGATATAACAGCATTTTTAATTGTAAATTAAATAGTTGTGAAGTAAATCATGTCTAAACTAATAACACTGATTGGCAACATCATACTGAACACAATACTTGATTAATCTTAAGAATGTCAAAGTCACTTTACTTATTCAAACAGTTTAAGAAGGTGTTCTAAAGAAAGGGTTAACTGAAATGAAATATAGGGACCTAGTGAAAATGGCTGAATATGGACTGTGGAGGAGGCTCCTGTTCTGCCTCAGCTGTGGCAAAAACTTGCTGGCAGCAATTGGAACATGGACATGTATATTATGGACAAAAATTACTGACAAAATACATCTTGACTATCATGATGGAGATATTTGTCACAGTGAATAGTCCTGAAACATCACAGACATCGACACGGTCTAAGACAACCAAACGGAACCTGAGTTTTACTTGTTACTACCATGTTTTAAAGGTAAATTTAGTGTACTTGAATTGACTTTTGCTTAAGGCAGATGGCTCACCTTGGCCTTAAGGTGCTTTTGGGCTTTGAACACTCATCAAATTTTATCGGTACTGGATCTTTAACCAACTATTCAAGCCATATACGTGTGTGATTGCTTTGGCTTTGGGCGACTTGTGCAGAGTGTTATATCACTGTATTTAATATTTTCTTTTATATGTAAAATGGATTCATATTGACAAGGGATAGATTTGATTATTTGCACTTACTGCTTTCATTTGGATTGCTGGAATCATTATTGAGGGCACTATTATTATTTCAGCACAATCAGACCATCAGTGAACTGTTTATTTGCACTGCAATAGCCATGTTGTGTGCCAGACTTGCCCACACACACAGTGTGGGCTGAACCAGCAAGCGAGAGTAGATGCATGAGGGTACACTCCAGAAAATGTGTTGTTTTCCATGTATGCAAAATCTGCTGGGGTACCCAACGACTGAATTCCTCAGCAACAGTCTGCCACACACAGACAAATAATGATTTAAAATAGTTAAGTAAAAATTTGTATTCCCTTAATTATTAATTTCTAATGGACTCATAAAGTGTCAGTTTAAAAGTATACGGACTGCAGCATGTTTGGCCATTACTCTGACACACTGAATTTCAAATAATAATAATAATTATACTATCAATAATACTGTAAATTGTTGCATTTCAAACCTAATGTGTCGAAATAAAGAACCAAACCAACCATTGTAATATTATTAAAATATCAATGATGTACTGTAACTTAAAACAAAAGTGAAGATGAATCAATGGTTGTACAAAATAGTGTATAAGAACCAAATTTACTAGCCTATGAAGAAATGGACATCATTAATTAACAAATAATGGAGGTTAGAGTTATGTTCACCTGGCTGTGCCACCTGATGATTCTTAACATGCCTTTGCCTTTTCACTTTCAGTTTATGAAAACAACTTGTAGTAACTTATACAACTGCTTTTCAGATGCAGTTTTTAGGTATACTAGTATTCGTTAATGTTTGATAGTTGGCCTTTTTTCTTGTTTTCCAATAAAGTAATATTGGAAGAATAACTTGTGTTTTTTGAAGTTGAATGAGTTTTAAATAAGCTGGCTGTGCAGTCTTTTGTATATTGTAGTTTGCTCACATCATAAATTCATGTTGTATTTTTAGGTGGTATGTTGAACATATAACTAATCTCAATAGATGGATATTAAGGATATACAGTACTGAGTATGCCTTTATCGGTGGAACATGCACAGAGTGGAACATGAGTTTTAACATATATTTTCAGATGTAATAATAAAAGCCCACAAATGTTAGAAGCTGTGAGATACAATATAGACTAAAATTAACACCATGCCAATGAAAATTTCAAAATCTTTGTGAGTTAAAAAGGGTTATCATAGAACCGACACAACTGTTTCAGTTTGCTTGGCTGCTGAACTACTTCCCTCTGTGGCACTACCTGCACAGAGTTGGATGAAAGATGAAGAAGAAAAAGAGCACTTACTGTACTGACAGTTCCTTCCCATGTACTCCCCTGGGCACTCACAGGAATAGTTGGCAACAAGATCTGTGCAAATGCCCCCATTCTTGCACGGGTCTCTTTCACATTCATTAATATCTGGAGGAGCCAAGAAACAAAACAAAAGGTGCATTAATTAATTTGGAGCAGACATGAAGGCAATTAGAAAGCCCTTATCTTCATTAGAATGCAACGATGGCCAGCATATATTGAATATTCTCAGCTACTTGATTCTATCAGCCTTTAGAAGCTCTCCCAAAGACAGAGCTGTCTTGAAACTAATACATTACACTGCACTTAAGAGACCATTAATGCTAGTACACAAGCCACAGTTGTTAGATGTTTAGAGCAATTAACCTTTCGTGTACTTTCTTTGTAACTGACATAATTGTCACATTTTTCAATTCAAATTTTTTGTTGACCTCTATTTATTATTTTACTTTGTGCACCCAAAGAAATTTAACTATAATTATAACCGACATAATTAATATGGATTATTTATCAAGCTGAGGCGTTTGATATCCAAGTGATTTGAATTAGCTGGTATTGTAGAAATAGCCATTCTGTTGTGAAAGGACAGGTTTTATTCAACAACATTTAGTAATGAGATTTATCTTGTTCAACCATTACTTTGGGTTGAATAAATAATTTGAGCTTATTTGAATTTCTACATTTAAAGTCCAATGTGAAAAAGTGGGGATAAACAGTAAGACCAGAGGCCCAACACCTAGTCGGGCCTCAAAGCATAAGAGCTCCACACAGTCATGCTTTGAACAGGCTTTTGCAGTAGTATATTGGAACCAACTTTCTACTAGAGGACGCACTGTGGCACTAGTATAAGATGCAGAAACAGGTTAATTTCCTCTGATCTGTTTCCTCTTTCCTGAGCAAAGGCAAAAAGGGGTAAACTTTTTAATAATGTTAAGCAATTTTTTAATGCTTCCAAAGCTGCGTATGACTGCTTCAAGACATATTTATCATCCATAACATTCTGCAGGTTGTCTGTGTCTCACAAGTGCATATTAGCTTCATAAATATGTAACCAGGTTTGAGATTTGGAAAGCTTAAGAAAGTGAAACATGATTAAAGTGATACAGTCATGGTGCTTCATCTCTCTGAGATTTTATCTATACCTATAATAGTCTTTTGGGAACATTCACAATCTTAGAAAATGTATCTTTTTCAGCGAATGTCATGAATACTCTGGAAATATATGGCCAAGAGTGTCACTCATAATGGTCACTGAGGTACTGCGGTTGGAAGCAGTATAATTTTTTATCTGCAGCACAGCAAAAAAATAAATACAGTGAAATAAAAGACAGACAAAGACGCACGGAGAGAAAGAGAGAGAAAAGGGTATGTTTTCTGAATCACCCCAAAAATCCATGGAGGTCTTACAACAAAACAATATTTGGGGGAAAAGATGAAAAATTTGAGCTGTAAAACCTTCACAAAAGACAATATTAAAAAAAAAATGTTCAGCAAGTAGAACTTCAAGCACACATCATTTCTTTTTTAATCTGGTATGCATGAGCAGATACCGTGCGTCTCTGTAGATATACAGATTTCATAGAATGCAATCTATTGCTCATCTTTATTTGTTTTATTTTCCCAATGTGAGTACTTAGCCAGTGAATACAAGACAAGTCTTGCCATTACTTCTAATGTGGGGTGCACAGCACTATGATGACACAGAGGACTTGATTCCTCTTGATTCCTCCTTAATGTACTTCATTTTAATGAAGTACAGTAAGTGAAAAAAATCATTTATAAAACAAAAAAGCAAGTGAATGAAAACAAAAGAAAAACACCAGTGATATGATTTGAAATGACCTGATTTGTTTTGTTTTTCACAATATTATTGTGTAACAGTGACAAAGATTTGACTAGCCAGCATGTGTTCTCGTAGCCTGCTGAGCACAACAAAAGGAGAGCTTTTATCAGTTCTCATTGAAAACTACCCCTGAAAGACAGATTGTATCAACATAAAAATATGCTGGATGCTAAGAGGGTATATTAAACAAGAAATGCAGGGCCAATGCAAAGTATTAAGTATTGTAAGGAGAGGTGCATGCTTACCAAATTATTTTGAATTTCGTCTGTGTGTTCTTTGTCTGGTTCTCAAAGCCATCAGAGCCCCAAATGGGCATGTTTCAAGAGCAAGTCCGTGCCACACAATACTTAAAATACTACAGTGTTCCTTTTTCTACAGTAACGTAGGTCCCAGGGTGGAAATTCTTAATTTTTTGTGGACATAGCTGTAGCATAATAATTTTTGTTGGTAAGTGAGTCTCCACTTTTCTTTGCCAAAGCTTATGTGTACGTATGGGTGTACTTACATGACATGACTAAAACCACCACTGGGTTTAAGCTAATTGTCATCAAAATATAAAAGATTGTGTGTTTATGTTCATGGGGTTTTGTTAACTTTTAATAGTGTACTACAATCATGCAATTTCACTAATATCATTATAATTACTGAATTTGAGATATCTATGCTCATGTCTATATGTCTATGTCTATGTTATTTCGTGAAATACGACGGGTTGAGACCTTTTCATGAATGTCAGTTATTTGTCTGGAAATGTTTTATATTCTGCTTGTTGGTGCATGCAAGAGAGATAAAGACTCAGCAACTCACTCAGTCTTTAAACATGCAGCCAGCTGTAGGACAGCAGTTGTAGCCAGTGCGAAAATAATTTGACACAAAATATTTTTATCAGCCACTGGTATCGATCATCTTATTTGCTGATATCTCGGACAACAGTGTGAAAATCGGAGAGTACCAGTATTGATCCATAATCAAAATTTAAACAACAATGGGTTGAAATATTCCATTTTTTATGTAATGGTTACAGAATATATGAAAGTTCAGCTTTTTAAAGTCAATTCGGAATAGAAAATAACTTTTCCATGATATTCAGTCTTTTGAGATGCACTTCTAAGCATGCAGTACTTTTCACTAGTTTCATCATCTGTGATCTTTTTAATGCTTGAGCCTCAGCTGTAACTTTGTTTAAATAAGCTTTAGTACAGGACGATTGGACAAAATTGTGAATCAGACTCAACCAACCAGCATGACTAAAGCAAGACACTTGCTCCCTACTGACAACACATTATCAGCACAGAGATGAACAAACACACACTTGTCAGGAGGAAATATCTTGATTATGGTTACTGCAATCAAGAGGGACCATGTTTTAATTATAATTATCCAGTTTGGAGGCCCTCTGCAATCCTGTTGAAAAAATGCCAACCAGGGACTGCTTATATATGCTATGATAACAAAAACAAACAAACAACAACAAAAAAAACAACAATTATTAAGTTTTAATATTTCTAATCCTCTAATAAAAAACTATTTATTGTTGGAAAAAGTGAGTACAATGATAAAAAAAAAAGTTGTTACTCAAGGCAGCATTATAGTTTGATGAAACATCATTGATGCATTTCCCAGAAGAGTAATTTGTACAAGGAGCATTTGGTGTTTACTAATTGCCTTAGTGAAACACACAAATTGAAATGTGATTTTCTAGCCACTTGTGAACATGGAGATGTAATGAATTGAACACGTTAGCCGAGATTATTTGTAACTAAATCCAGAAGCATTCATGTGAATATCTTAAAATAAATGACACAGATGTTGGTGTAGATCTTTACTGAGCCAAATCTGAAGGTGGAACACAATGGCCTCTATAGAGATCATAAATGAAAAAAAAAGAAGAAAAAAGTTTCATTATCTGCATCGTTGTTTTTAAGTGAACCAATCCCAGCTGATACAGTGAGCAAAGGGTGGGCTACACCCTGGAAAGTTTATCACAGTGCAGGAATATAAAGTGAAGTAAACAAGCACTGGCTCATTGTGCACACTGTTATTTTGGCGCTGCAATCACAGTGCTCTGATAAGTTAGGTCATTGTCATCCTTTAAGTTCATACTACTAGTACTGAAAGTACAAATAAAAAGGTAAACCAAATGAGAAGGCCAGTCCTATAGCCTGAAGTGCAACATGCCACAGACAGAAAAAAAAACAACCAGCTATTTTACAGTTTCCTTTTTCTAATAGGGGCTGTCAGCTCCAGGGAGATCAACTGTGCTTAAGTTAGACTTAACTTATGTATTGCCAGCAAATCAGGTGGGAAAAGGGATTACTTCCAGGAATCAAAACTGAAGAACAAGTGCAAAGGGAAGCATGGGGAGGATGCAAGAGAAAGAAACTGAAAGAAATGTGTTTAAAGAATGATTTAATATCCCAGAGGTCAGGTAAATAAACTCTGTTTATGCAAATTGTTTCCCTCATAATAATAAAATCCTAGCCTTCAGCATTTAAATATCATATTAAAGCCAAGCACCTGATGTCTTCTGTTTAGTGGGACTGATGCTATGTGATTTAATAAGCCAGTTTGAGTAAAGATTTCTACAGCACATAGAGACAATAAAACACACAGCATACAAGTTAATGCAGTAAAATACACAAGATTTCCATCGGTACGGCTTTAATGAAGCTTATTATCTTTAACTTTTGCTGAAACTATGCCAGGATGATGCAGAATCTCACTGTGTTGATATATTGCCTAATCACCATCAAAGTACCCTCCATTATTGTTGCAGTGTCAGAATCAAGGCATTTGGTCAAAATAGGGTGACATTTGGTTCTCTTATTTAAAATGAACTGTAATATAAAATAAGAAATAAAATATATCCTGTCCAACATCTTTAACTCTGCCACTCCAGTTCTGTCTCCTGTCTTTTGGTCAGTGCCACTGTCTCCAAACCAAACAACATTGCTGGTCCCACTACCCTCTTTTAAACCTTTCCTTTCGCTTTTGCTGCTTCTCTTATGTCACAGATCACTCCTGACACTTTTCTTCACTCATTCCACCCTGCCTGCACTCGCTTCTCACCTCTTTACCACACTCCCCATTGCTCTGAACAGTTGACCATAAGTACTCATGGACCTTTTCCACCTTTACTCCCTCTAACCTCACTGTTCCACTTGCCTTCCTTTCATTCACACACATGTATTCTGTCTTGCTGCGAGTGACTTTTATTCTTTTTCCTTCCAGCGCATACCTCCACCTCTCCAGGTTTTGTTCCACCTGCTGCCGGCTCTCACTATAGATCACACTGTCATCTGCAAACATGATCGTCCATGGAGATTCCTGCCTGACCTCATCTGTCAGTCTGTCCATCACCTTAGCAAACAAGAAGGGGCTCAGGGCCGATGCTTGATGCAGTCCCACCTCCACCTTGAAGCCATCCATCACTCCTACAGTGCACCTCACCAATGTCATACTGCTCTCATACATATCCGGCACCAGTCTAACATACTTCTCTGCCACTCCAGACTCCCTCATACATTACGAACTATGTATTGTTATGACCTCTTCTATTATACAAATAACTAAATAAAAGGATATTGATAAAAATCAACATACACCAGTTTGATTGGTAGAGAGAGACTGATGAAGGTGTACCTGATGTAATTACTTGGTTTCTGACCTATACTGCAGCCCATCACTCGAGGGAAACTAAATATTTTAGCTTCACTTTTGGGGAGCTTGCATGTTGTCCATCTTAATATACAGCCAATGCCAGGAGCTAATGCTGTCTGTGAGTGCTTAATTGGCTTCGGTTTGTCAAGAGAGCAGGAACAGGCCTGCATCAGGAGGGGGTCACCTCTCCTGCATGGACCTCTGCAGTGCCTGCACCTGCTACAACCACACAAACACACAGCCCAGTGAATTTCTGCTCCATTCAACACTGAGGGTATTGTGTCAAACCTCGAACAGAACAGAGTTCCTGTAGACATAAAGAGGTGGCAAGCAGTATCAAATGTGTTTAATTCTTTCAGTCTTCCTTTAATTGCTCACAATCTACAGATAGACAGTGGTTACATTTTGTGCAAAGCATCTCTTTTCATCTTTGAGACTAATACTTTATGCATGTTGATTAAACCTATAATAACTAAAAAATAATAATTCTAAGTTATTGGTGCTGGGAGACACACGGTTAGAGAAATGACACAAAACAAAATTACAAATAACTTTTAGCAATATAAATAAACAATATAACCAATATAAAACACTTGCATCTCGAGCATGGTATAAAAAGGGCAACATGGACAAAATTCAAATTCAGCACGAAAAATACTGAGGGCAACTTATCACAAGAGAAATCGCTAACTGCAGGTCAGTTATAAGCTCGTTTCAGTTTGGTAAGAGACAGAAAAACTTGAATTCAAGACGAAATTATAGGGTCTATGGATTATCAGACTGCTGCCTCTAGCGGTACAAAATGGTATCACAAGGCTATACTAACGTCAGTGTCTTTGGCGACTTCAACACTGTTTTTTACTGTTTATGTTTAGTATGCTTGATTTGTTTTTTAAAATAACAATTCTAGCCGCATCTTTCAAATTTGACCTTAAGAGAGTACCATTTAGCATTTAAACTGACTGTTGATGGGTGACATTTTTTTTGTGCACTATTCAAAAGAGTAGAATTCACTAGAGAGTTGTTAAATCTAGTGTAAAATGGCAAATTTATGGTCACTTTTCTAATATGGACATTTGTTTACTTGTTCAACAAGCAAACCAAAAAGCACTACAAGACATGTCTCCATGCTAAAAAGCTAATGTTTGCTGTAACTCAGAGCTCATTTTTTGTGTATAAGCTGCCAGTTGTCTGTTGCTTAGTGACAAGATATTAGCAGTGATCAAACACTGATAGGTATTGCTTTATACAATACAAAAGAGTCAAACTATCTACATTTTAAGGGATTTCATTTTTTTCCTCTTTCAGCTTGGTTTTTCTCGGAAGTCGCCACAGCGAATCATCCTCGTCCATCGCCCCCTGTCTTGGGAAGTGAGTTAATAGACTTCAGCAATCCTGTAAGCCTCAAATACTGCAAAAATAGTGTTATCCACATAGCATAGAACAACCCAAAGTCATTGTTTTACATTCCTTTTTAGCTTTTCCACTTTATTTTTTTCTATATAAAATATTTAGAATTGCATGCCTGAAGTGAGTTACATATTCATGGAGTTCACTTCAAGGACATAACAGTTTTAGATTTATACATGCTATCCATACTCAAACTTGATTTCTATTCACTGACAAGTCAGGCACATCTGGAATAAACTCATGAAATTTAACTGATTGTTTTCCATGTTTTAAAATGGAATGAAATCATGTCCATACCATGTTAAACATGAGACAATAGTATCACCAGTGAGCACAACGTAAACATGCCATCAGCCAATCAAAGTAACAGCTCTGATAACAACAGCATATCCTGTGCTGCCCTGTCTTCTATTTCCACTGTGGTCATCTATCTTAAGATGCAATCCTCATGCTTAAATATTTCTTTTATGCATATTACTTATCCCCCTGCTCATTTCTGTTGTCAGTTGTGATAACATACAGAATCCACTGAAAAAGGAATCAGAGATAAAAGAGCCACATGTTCACAACTCGGAGGGAAGGACAGGACATCTCAGCAGGCTGTATGCAGAGCAAGAGCGTTCTTGCTAGTAAAAGCCATATTCAGTGTTTTACCACCTGCGTTTCATTACATGTCACATTTAATCTCATCTCCTCTCACTGTGTGTGCTCACACATACTATACATGCAATACACATGCACTCACTCACGTGTGTCCACACGGTATCTACATGCCGGATGAATTATTATGTGCCTATGTGAATTCCAGTGAGTCCAGTTCTATAATGCAACTGCTTTAAAAGATGTGCTGACATGTCCTGCCAGCTCTGTCTTCATATATAGGCGATCAGCCTTGGATGCTGTGCTTGACAGGTTCTGGTACGGTGAAATATGTCTACTCTGCACTACACAAGGCCGAGACAAGCCCTGTCTCTCCAACTTGAGTCAGGTGTTGAGGACAGAACAAGGAAGCGTCTGTCTCCTCTGTCAAACTATCCTGTCAATCTATCCTTGCTTTACCCGTGCCACTGAAGAGACTATCACCACAAAGGACAGGAATCCAATCCGGAGACTGATGGTGTCACACAGCCAGTTGGATGAGAATTTTAAGATCTCCCTATGTGTCTTTAAAGTGTTTTTCTTTTTTGCAGTGATGTCATTTTATTGATCTCATATTCAGAAATGTCTAAAATCCAATCTTATATAAAGCTTAGTTTTCAAAGTGCTGCAAGTCTGAAGGGAATTGATGATGCAGGAGGTTGTGAATTCCGGATTTAAGAATAGTGTATTCCAAGGACTTGCTTTTTCAAGTGGGATTAGCCCACTAAGCAGTTATTCACAGCAGCACTCAGGAAGCAAATGAAAAGGTATCTTAGGATATATTGCAGTGAGATTCTGACAAGCCAAACACTCATTTTAAAGACATGCAGACCAGGAGGTTCCTACGAAGCTGGGATATGCAGAATCTGAAGAGACAGAATGGCACTCGGAGGAAAGCCTTAAGTGTCATTTTAAGCTTATATGGAGCCTCCAAAGCAGTGTGTGAGTGGAATACTGATTGACACCAGAACAATGGTGTGATCCACAAGCTGTCTGACATTACCATGGTTCACTTGAATGCTTAAGAGACATAATGTATAATGGTATTAGATGCAGACTGGAAGTAGATGGATACAAGGGGCAAAGAGCAATCAATGGGGGTTAAGGATAACAAAAGACGCCCCCTATCACAAAACCACAATGTGTTAAAGGTGTAGGGTGCCTGATCTCTTTAGAGTCAGTATTCAGTATCTCTATTCTGAGCCACTGTAGAAACAATTGACATCAATAGTAATGGACATGTGGTCTCCCATTCTTTCTATGGTACAAAAACTAAGCCAAAATATTCACGACAAAAGTGCTGCAATCTAGCACTGTCACAACCCCCAGTCACACACACAGAGCTTAGCTGTGATGATGCTTCACTCACTTTTTAATGCGATCAAATAACTAATTAAAAACAAAAATGATCAGTGAAATTAACAATTGCTGTCACACACATACACAGTATGTAGACCTCACTGAGAAACATTTACTTGAGGAGTATTTTGAGTTTTAAGTTTGGTTCCAGTTTCCAGTTCAACCTGAAATAATGGAGGAAATTATCCGTACTCTATCTGTACTAGAACCAGCCACCAGGGCGCGATCAAAATGTTTTGGATTTACTTCTGGGTAGCTCTCGTGTTGTCCATTTTCATATACGGTCTGTGAACATGGAGCTGCAACATAGTGGATTCTAGGAGAGGAATAATTGAAAAAATATTTTTAAAACAATTTTACAGTAACTGAATCATAATTACTGAATCATATAACTATTATTCTGCATTTGCGTCCCAGCACTGCAAATGTGTTATATTCAAATAAAGGGAACAGAATCAAATTAAAAATTAGAACAAATAGGCTGTTGTAATAGTGAAGACGTGAAGGAGTTTATATTTAAAGTCTGAAAAAAAATGAAGGACAGATAATGTATGGCTTATGCACTCCAATATTGATAACGATCCAAGATAATAATACTTTAGTCCTTTCCAATGAATAATTTCACACTCAATTTTAGAATTTCATTTCCTTGCTGACCTGCACTCTGAGCTACATTTTTCTTAATATAATGAACACAAGAGGAAAATCCTCAAATGGTTTTGTTAAGAAATTCCCATAACGGCCATTAACACATCCATAGAGTTTCTTCCATGCTAAGTCATATTTATGATTAAGTCACATAGAATAATGGAATAGTAATAAACAGAATGTCTCTACTATGCACCAGCCACAATTCTGCTGTACAGTTTCTGAACTGTCCATTCTCAAGCTCATCTAGTTTAATCTCACAATCACATTGACTGAAGTCAGTCACAGTGATATTAATGTGGCCACATATTGACCATTGTCAGTTGATGCAGCTGTGAGGTCAAACTGAACGTTTATCTGTTTCCGGTTTTGGCTCACACTGCCAGTCAAAAGTCGTGTGCAGGACTCACTTTGTTAACCATCTGGGAATTGGAAAAGCATCTCAATTTATGCTATAGCTTCAGCAGCAGGACCATCTCTGCTGCAGAGGCTAAAAGGTGACAGTGCTTCTCGAGTGCCTGGGGGAGCCTTACACAATTAAGCGTTGGTAACGGCTTGTTGCCCACGACTCCTCCACAGGAAGATTAAACCAGGTGAATGGGTGCTTAGTGACTAAGAGATAGAAGGGGGAAAAAAATCATCCAGGCACCTTGTTGGCAATACTCCTCTCATTAATTTACTGCTCTTGTTCTTCGTAACCTATTGTGTACACATTGATTTTTTTTTCCTATTTGTTTTAATACTATCAAATATTGCTAAAGAAATGCAGGCTCTCAAAGAAAACCCCTCCCGCAGCACTTTGGCACATTCACATTCTCCAAAAGTGCTGCCCTATCACCAGAAGACTTTATTTGCGAGGGGCAAAGACTGAACTTCAAGCCACCAGTCTGACCATGTATGTTACAACTCCAGAAGGCATTCACTGCCATTAAATCAATCAAAATCAAATCAATTTTTATTTGTATAGCCCAAAATCACAATTTACACATTATCTCATTGGGCTATGACAAACTGTACAGATGTGACATCCTCTGCCCTTAGACCTTCGAACCGGGTGAGGAAAAACTTGAAAAAAAAAAAAAAAAAACCTAAACAGGGAAAATAAGAAACCTCAGGAAGAACCACAGAGGAGGGATCCTTCTTCCTAGGACGGACAAACGTGCAATAGAGGTCAATTGTACATAACAACATGATAATAACAGTTTACTTAGAATGTATAAAACATCCATGAGTCCCAGAGTCAGTGGAATTTATAAATCCGGATGTTTGGGAAGTCTAGAGATCCAGACACAGGTGTAATCTGTTGGTCCAGGAGTCATTAAAGTCCATGTAGCAAGATCTGAGTGTTGCTCATGTAGTCACTGAGTCCAAGAGTATGTAAAATCTATAAATCCCGGGATATGTGAAGTGTAGTGATCCAGAAGCGGTATAGTCTATTGGTCCAGAAGCCATTGTAATCTGTGGATCCCGATTTGCACTTGAAAATCCAGACTAGAATCCAAGTCACAGGATCTCCTGTCCTAATGTGGCCAGGAGGCATCAGGCAGGACCACAACAGCAGTTCCCACCGTGACCTAGAAAGACCTGCAGGATGATAAAGCACAACGACTCCGGGGAAGAAGTAAACTTAGTGTAAGGATATGGACATTTACAGGAGCAGAGAAGCAGTCGGAGTCAGAGGGTGGAGAGAAGAAAGCTCAGTGTATCATGGAGTGTTCCCCCAGCAACCTAAGCCTATAGCAGCCTAACTAAGGGCTAGATAGGCCAGCCCTAACTATAAGCTTTATCAAAAAGGAAGGTTTTAAGCCTACTCATAAAGTCAGAGAGTGTGTCTGCTCCCGGAACAAGACTGGAAGATAGTTCCACAGGAGAGGAGCTTGATAGCTGAGAGCTCTGCCTCCCATTCATCTTTTGGAGATTCTTCGGATCGCCAATAACCCTGCATTCTGGGAGCGTATGGTTCTGGATGGGCGACAGGGTACTATGAGCTCTTTAAGATAAGATGTGCCTGACCTTGAATAGCTTTGTAGGTGAGGACAAGGATTTTAAATTCTATTCTGAATTTAACTGGGAGCCAGTGCAGAGAAGCCAGTACGGGGGAAATATGGTCTCTGATATTGGTTCTAGTCAGTACACGTGCTGCTGCATTTTGGATTAACTGAAGAGTTTTTAAAATCTTATTAGGGCAACCTGAAAATAAAGAATTACAGTAATCCAGCCTGGAAGTAACAAATGCGTGAACTAGTTTTTCTGCATCTTGTTGACACAGGATGTGCTGGATTTTCGAAATGTTACGGAGGTGGAAGAAGGCCGTCCTTGAAATCTGTTTTAAATGTAAGTTAAAAGACAGCTCCTGGTCAAAGATAACACCCAGGTTTCTGACAGTGGTGCTGGAGGCCAAGGTAATGCCGTCCAGATTAACTGTTTTGTTGGATAATGAGTCTCTAATGTGTTTGGGGCCCAGCACAATGACTTCAGTTTTGTCAGAGTTTAACATTAAAAAGTTATGAAACATCCAGTTTTTAATGTCCTTAAGACATGACTGTAGATTAGCTAACTGATGGGTTTCATCTGGCTTCATTGATAAGTATAGTTGTGTGTCATCTGCATAGCAATGAAAATGTATGGAGTGCTTTCTAATAATATTACCTAAAGGAAGCATGTATAGCGTGAATAGTATTGGTCCAAGCACAGAACCATGTGGGACTCCATGACTAACATTGTCAGGTATGGGGTCTAGCATACAGGTTGACGATTTAGACGAAGATAATGTTGTCGTTAGTTCATTAAGGTCAATTGGATGGAAGCTTTCCAAACACACATCAGGACTAATAACGGCCTCTATAATTCCTGTTGCTGAACTGGAATCTGTGGAGTCTACGATATTTTCTCTATAAGTATAATTTCATTATTGAAGTTCATAAAATCATTACAGGTGAGGTTCTAGGAATGCATGGTTCAATAGAATGACGGCTCTCAGTCAGCCTGGCTACAGTGCTGAAAAGGATCCTGGGCTTATTTTTGTTTTCTTCTATCCACGCTGAATACTAGTCTTTTCTTGCTCGGCAAAGGGCCTTCCTGTATACTTTAAGGCTATCCTGCCAGGCCATGCGAGACTCTTCCAGTTTAGTGGAATGCCATTTCTTTTCAAGTTTATGAGTTTTCTTTTTTAACTTGCAAGTATTAAGATTATACCATGGAGCTAGTCTCTTAAGTGGTCTTGTTTTCTTTTTAACTGGGGCAATAGAATCGAGTGAAGCACGTAGAGAGCCGGCAGTGAAATCAGCAAGGTGATCAAGCTGGGAGGGGTTAAAATTAAGATATGACTACTCTGTATTTTGGGATATGGCACTGAAATTATTGAGAGAGGCAATAATTTCTCTAACATTTTCAACAGTGTCCTCAGATATGCATCTGCTATAATAACTAGTGCATTTGACTATGGCCGCTGGTGTGGAAAATTTCACGTTTCTCAAAAGAGAGCTGCCAATTACTAGAGTTGGTTTCTCAGTGGGTGCGTCACTGAGTGGGGAGAATCTGTTGGAAACGTGAACGGGTGGGTGGTGAACTGTGGGATTCTGTTTAGGACTATGCTTCCTTCGAACAGTCAATCAACCTCCCTGGTTTCCCGGCTGCTTGGGAGCTGCTGGGGGGCTCGGAGGAGCTGCCTTCAGTTGACCCACAGCGGCTAATGGGGGCTGGTTAGCTAGCTAAGCTTATATTTGTTTTTAACTGCAATGCAGCATTGCATAAAAAACTGAGTCACATGTGATTTTGCTAGCAAAGCATTACCTTACCAAGGAGGAAAGGTGATGTTATTTTCAGTTTCAACAACATTTTTTTGAAATGTTTTGCACAGCGTAATGCACGCTATGGAACACAAGAACTTAAATAAGAAAGAAATAATGAGTCATGTAACTCACTGATGTTGGTTTGATACCATACATAAGACTGCTGCTGACAAGATCAAGGCCAAGCAAACAAAAAATAAATCTTTTTAAATAGTCTCTGGTGCCATTCTTTATTCAACAACAAAACATGAGGAAAAGAGAAGAGTAATTTTTTTCCTTGATCTGTCTTGCCTGAAGTTCTACAAATCATATGTGACCACACCAGCCCCCAGACAGATTTTGCTTCTTCACCTGCTTTATCGTGTGAAACCTGCTACCCAGACAGTTGATGCAATATTTGGTTTATTTTAAAATAGGTTCAGCCTTCGGTTTAGACAAAGTCCTTCTGCCTGTTTGCCAAAGAAACGTTTCTCATTTGACAAACTTTTCCACTAACTTATAGTTCCGCTTAAATCAATGTTAATCCTGTTAGCTAAGCTTGCCCTGAAAATGTAATTTACTTGCCTGCCCCGAACCAAAATCAGCTAGACTTCTTATATGATGAAGACAGTGAGTGGACTCACCCCCCTGAACTATGAACAAAACATCGACAGTGGTTTCAGGGGCTTCAACACTAAGATGGAGAGGAGGACAAATCCTCTTGCAGTCCACATGTTTGCCATCTTGTCTGTAAAGCAGCTCCAGGAGTGAGGGTTGCTTATGAGGTGGAAAGCACTGACTCTGCCAGATAACTTATTATGATACATGCTAAAATATATTAACTTAATTTCTACAGTTTATAGTTAATGTTGAAAAAATGTAAGCATCCTTTTCCTTTGTTAGAAAACGAATTTCTCTAACTAACTGAAAGATTTGGGATTTTTAAGGACTGGTGAAATGACACTGACATCTCATTGAGATCTTCGCTCGAGTGCCTTTAACAAGACCTCACAGTAACAAAGAGATAGCAACTGCCTGCATCAGAGTGAGGGAGGAAAAAAAACGCAAACCTGCCGATCTGTCTCTCTCTCCACCCACCATCCTCTCTTTGGTGTCCTCCCTGGGCAGCCCGGAAAGTAACAAGAGCATCCTTCCTCCCTTCATTCTGCTCTCCGTTCCACCATCAGCAAAGAATATAGCAGATCCTCCCACAAGGCAATAGCAAGCCATTTTTTGCTTCAAGAGATGCAGGTAACCATGTATTGGAGGTGTGCTATTAAGTAAGTTTTATTTTTTTTTACTGGGAGGGATGGGTTTGACCCTGCCTAACAAAGACTTTCATATTGTAGTCAAATGTTTGTGGGTTAAGAATCATTTTGCCCTGCATTTTTTGTCATGTCACTCACTTTGAGCTCACGCAGTAAACTGACCATATCCATATTTCTCTTTCTCACCATAAAAACGCACATGAAGGTGCAGAGTCACATTAAGACAGAAAAAAGAGAAATGAAACTGGCCGCAAAACTCATTTAACAGGTCACTAACACCATCCTATTTGAGACTTATATTTTGTGTTAACGAAAGATAGTCTGTGCCACCTGAAGTGAAAAACAGTAATGGCTCTGTGTGACTTTACATCATGCCTCAGTCATTAGTACTGACTGATTATTCTGTGGCAAGAAGCAATGGAGGAAGCAAGGCCTGATACAACTGTCAATACATGATCAAATACGGGGGCCACGCTTCAAAAAAAAATCCCACACATCCTACATTTAGCCTGAATCAATCGTGCCCTTCTGGTGTGTTTCAGAAAGACATGTATTGATCATAGCGCATGAGGGAAACTGCTCAGAGGACTTGTGGGCTACATGGAAGCAAAAGAAGAGATTTAAAGATGGCTTAGTCAAACTTGTTTGAATAGAATAGAGTACAATAGAATAGAATAAATCTTTATTGTCACTGTTACAGGAACAAGGGAAATCAGTTTAGGAGCTAATCCTAATGTGCAATGAAAAAGACTTTAAAGCTATTTTACAAATTTGTACCAATATATACATATGAACAACTCTATACAACAGAGTAAAAAATAAAAACAGAGCAGAATGATACATATTATATCGCACTGCCCATTAGACTGAGGGTGGGTGGTTATTCAGTCAGTGTGCGGGTGTGTGTGGTGGTGGTGGGGAGACGCATTTAACAGCTTGTGGGTAGAAGCTGTTTTTGAGTCCGTTTGTTTTTTCCTGTATCTTTTTCCGGAGGGGAGTGGGGAGAAAAGAGGGTGTCCAGTGTGTGATGGGTCTCTGACTATATACCACTGGCTTTCTGCTGGAGTCTGCCAGTGTAAGTGTCACTGAAGGGGGGTAGTGCTGTCCCGATCAACCGCTCTGCTGCTCTCACCACCCGCTGCAGGTCCTTCCTGGCCTCTGCAGTGCAGCAGCTGAAACACACTGTATAGCAGTAGGTCAGAAGCCTCTCAAAGGTGGAGTGGTAGAAGTTTGTCAACAGGGGTCGGGGTAGGTGAGCTTGCTAGAGTTTCCTGAGGAAGTACAGTCTCTGTTGTGATTTCCCAACCTTGTGAGAGATGAGCGTGGACCAGGTGAGGCTGGTTCACGTCGACCTGTTTGCTCTGTAGCAAACTGATGTGAGTCGAGGTCGACAGGAGTGGCGGCCTTAATAAGAGACAAGATGAATCTCTCAAAGCATTTGGTGATGATGGGGGCTAGGGCAACTGGGCGGTAGTCATTCAGGCAGATCACTGTGTTCTTCTTAGGCACTGGGACTATGGTGGTTGACTTAAGGCAGGTGGGAACCGTAGACTGCAGTAGCGAGAATTTGAAGATGGTGGTAAAAATCCTGCTAGCTGGTCTGCGCATGCCTTAAGTACCCTTCCTGTGACTCCATCTGGACCAGTGGCTCTCCTCACCTTGATTCTGCGCAGGGTGGCTCTGACCTGGTGCTGCTGCAGCTGGATGGGGGCGTCGTCCCTCTCCGGAAGAACAGGGTAGGTGCGAGCCTCTCTGATGGTTGGTCAAAGCAGGCAAAGAACTGGTTCAGGGTGTCTGGTAGGGTGCTGTCTATGAAGTGTGTTGGCGTCTGCGTGTCCTTGTAGCCAGTAAGTTTCTTGATCCCGTGCCACATGTTCCCCCACCTGTCAAAGTGTTTCTCGAGTATATCTGGGACAACTATTAGCAGTCTTCTTACAAAATCCTTACACCAGTAATCCTATAAAAAATCGCAACTGTTAAAACTCGATAAGCTGAGAATATGCACCCTAAAATGATCTGCAACCTCATCATGACTGCAGCAATCAGTCAAAATCTCCACAGTGTGACAGTGCATTACAATGTCTGGCTACTTGCCCAATCATTCAACACTTGTTCTCTCAGGAATGAGACACCACAGAGCACGAAAGATGATTTACTTAGCGATAAAAATTTCTCCAATAATAAAAGCAGAGACAGTAAACTGAAGTTAACCCTGGTTTGAAAATGCTGATTAACTGTTCCGTATCATTTAAAAGGCAAACCCCTAAAAAAAATGAATTCAGAACAGGCACCTAATGAATTCCATTAAAAAAGACTCCTTTAGTTATTCCTATGATTTAGAAATTAAGATACCCCCCCACCTCAACACACACACACACACACACACACTGTGAGATTTACTTTAGCTATACTTAGTGTTATTGCTTGCAGTCACTTCACACTGAACCTCAGTTCTTATAGTCTAATCTGCTCTAAAACAGAAAATGTTCACCAACTTAGTTTATTGTTTTGCTCATTGATCCTGTTCCCATTGTAATTTGTGATATTGGCTTCAATTCCTTTCCACACAAATCAAAAGAGACAAGATATGCAATTAAATAATTAATCTTTTTCTTTTCTTTTTTTTCTTTTAATCCTTTTCCACATGCTTGAAAAGTCTCCTTAAATGTCATATCTCTCCCTTAGTGGATGAGTATTTTGCGTTCACAACTTACATCACCGTCTCTCTTTTAAGTGTTATGTAACCTGGCGCGAGTCACTCTCTTTTCTGTTTTGAGTTTACAATTTTAAGAAATATTCCAGATCATCTCAATATCTAAAAAACATCTTGTTTGATGTCTGTGTAAAATGTAGTCACTGTATGAATTCTTGAAATATGCCCAAATTATTTATGGCACAATGACTTTGGCCTTTGAAAACAAAATTGTGATAAATACATCCTTTATTTGAGTGGTTATCATATTCAGATGTAATGAAAACTCCTTCTAGGCATTACTATGATAATGGGCGAAGCAGAAGGAGAGCGATGTGAGGTCACAGGGACATTGACCTTTGATCACCCAAATCTAATCTATTGTCCTCCTGTCCAAGTGGACATTTATGCCAAATTATTGCAGATTCCCTCCAGGAACTCCTGAGATATCTGAGTTATGATTAGGCACACATACTGACAGAGAAAAAAAAAAAAGTGAGTCAGCATGTCAGCACAGCACTGAACACCTACAGTACAGTATCTGGCCATCAAAGAATTCTAAAATAGCTTGTACTCATCCTCACTGTCCATATAAATATCATTCCTGGCTGTGCTTCATAAAACTGGTCTGACAAGCAGGATATTTAGTGCAAGTATTTAGGATAATGTTCAAAGGTGTGAAATTGGATTTGGCTCTGACAGAGCAAAGAGATTGCAAGGACCTACAGTGAAAAGCTAGGGCTGGGCTGGCCATACATATTTTATATCTATATAATACACAGTGCACACAAAGCAGTATACTAATCTGGGCAAATGCTGCTTTTAAACACTGGTTATTACTTAAGCCTAAAGGTGATCCTACAATCCTGAATGCACCATAAATAAAGAAATTGTCTGTAAATATTGTATCCTGAGTGAATTTTGCCTCTCTAATTCTTCGATTTAATGTTCTACAGTGAAGAATAATTTTATTTTCTCAACCATTCTGTTAGATACAAGTTTGAACTTTCATCACCAGTGAAGTATATAATAATATATAATTATCTGTTTGATATCCAATGAAATAACTCACACATTAAAAAGTGATTGTTCAACACTAAACAGCCCTTGTTGTGTGTTGTTTGTGATGTTTCTTGTTTACTTGCATCCACCATTTAATTGAAATAATTACCCAGATGCTATATTTGATTATTCATGTCTTCAAATTTAAAACTGTTTCCTGCCTCTACCTTTCTCTCCCTCTCACACACTCTCTTCCATCTGAATGTAATTTCTGTAAAGAAAATTAGCAGACATTATGTGTGTTGAGTCCATATGGAATCGCTTTCTTACCTGAGGGCTTAATAGGAAACAATGACTAAACTATGACATCAATGCTAGCCCATTGTTCACATCTCCTACTAGAAACAAACAAAACGGCATACTGATGCTACAGTGAATCATTCCATTTCCTTTTATGTGTATATTCATGAAGTCAGAAAACAACAATGACTTGAAAACAAATGATTGACACTAACTGTGCCAAAATAAATACCCCTTTCTCTGTAATGCTGGCTATGTTTTACCTTGAAGTAAGGTGGCAATATGAGACAGACATGAATGTCTAAAATCTCTCTCTATTGTGTGCAAGTGCCTGTCCCTTTATGTATTTCGGACCAATAATAACTCATCTCACCAGACACTGAACCGCGATACATTAAATCCATTTCTCACAAGCACACTTACGTATGGACAACTGTTCGGATTAAAGACGAGAATAAAACGTCATGGGATTGTGTAAAAGGAGACACAGAGATTTATCCACCACCTTACAAACTCTCTGATTTAATATACCATTTTGTCGTCGTCAGGGCTCTTTAGAGAAATGAAAGAGAATGCTGGAACTTACTGTGTTGGCAGTGAAGACCACTGAAGCCTGGTGGACACTTGCAGATGTAACCTATGAAGGTGTCCCCCCTGTAGCTCTCACTGATCCCACATGTTCCTCTGTTGTGGCAAGGGTTTGGATGGCAAGGGTCTACAAATGAAAGAGGAAAAACATTGTTAAGAAGTGTGTTTTGTTCTATTAAAACAGTGATCATTGGCTGCAACTTTTGTTATTCATTTACTACACATACAAGTGCAAAATATTCTACGTAATGTAGCAAACTGTCTTTCAGTGTGCATGAATATAATGAATATTTCTATCTAATCACTGACAAAAAACATTCTTATAAAACATTACACAACCAGTGATCTATGGAGTCAGATCTGGTGAGACAGTGTATAAGTAAAACCGTTTGACAGGAAATAATAAGGATGACAGAAACACAGGGACAGGCTGACTTTCTGTGATGGCTGCTGATGTCTGTGGTTAAGTGGAATAACCTGAACTTGAGACTACAATAATAGGAAACAATGTGCTGAAAGAAAAAAAGAGTGGATACTGTTGTAGTCAACTCATCAAAGTGGTCGCTACATTCCGCATTTTATATAGTGCCTAATCAAGAGTGCCCCTCCCTCCATGAACAATCATGGATGGTGATACCGTGATGGTTTGGGTGCCAAAATGAACCTAGGAGCTATGTTGTCGCTGTTTGCCCCTGGTAGGGTCACCCAAAGCAAAATTGGTCCTAGGTGAGGGGCCAGACAAAATATTGTTTAAAAAGAATCCTTGATACCAAGGACCTGTGTACCCTACAGTGGGACCCCGCTGTGGAGCCATACCTGGGGAAGGGGTCCCTAGGCCAGCGCCTGGTGGCCAAGCTTTTCCCATGGGGTCCAGTCAGGCTCGGCCCGAAAGGAAGACATGGGTCATTCCTCCAGTGGGCCCACCACCCACCACCCACAGGAGGAGCCATAGGGGTCCGGTGCTATGTGGATCGGGTGGCAGTCAAAGGCAGTGGCCTTGGAAGTTTGGTCCAAGTGGCCAAAGTGTATACTGAAGGTTTTGCTGGGAATGTCTGGCTGATGACCCTGTAAGAATGTTCTTCAGCCCACAGCTCCAGCAGAGCTTCAACCACATCCCTGAGGTGGTGGAGGACATGGTATTCGAGTTCGCCGTGTTCCATACCGCCATTACTGAAGTGGCTGTTCGAAGCTATGGTATCAAACTTGCTAGTGCTAGTCATGGCGGTAACCTTAAAACCCGCTGGTGGACACAGGGCATTGCTGACTTGTGGGACTCCTGAGGCAGCACACAGCTAACAGCAAGCCAAGTGTTCTGCAGCTTGGGCAGTTGCGGAGGCAAAAAAACGGGTGAGGGAAAAGTTTAGTGAGGCCATGGAACAAGACTTTCAGTCAGTGTCGAAGAAATTCTGGCAAACTGTCGGGTGTCTGAGGAAGGGAAAGCGGCACCCCGTCCACAGGGTCTTTAGGATGGGAGGGGAGCTGCTGACCTCAACTGAGTGTATAGTTGGGCAGTGGAGGGAATACTTGGATCTCAATTCCACCAACACACATTCCTTGGAGGAGGAACAGCCAGAGGACTCCAGGTTGGGCTCTCTCATCACTGGAGTGTAAGTTGCTTAGGCTGTTAAACAACTCCACAGCAGCAGTGCCCCAGGGGTGGATGACACTCACCCTGAGTTCCTCAAAGCTCTGGCTGTTGTAGGTTTGCCCTGGCTGATATGCTTCTGCAACATTGCGTGGACATTAGGGACAGTGCCTTTAGAGTGGCAGATTGGTGGTGGTTCCACTTCTTAAGAAGGGGGACCAGAGTGTGTGTTCCAATTACAGGGGGATTACAGTCATCAGCCTCCCTGGGAAGGTCTACTCCTGGGTGGTGGAGGGGAGAGTGCGGCTACACGTGTTTTGTGGATCTGGAGAAGGTTTATGACCGTGTCCCTTGAGGTGTACTGTGGGGGGTGCCCTGAGTGTAAAGGGTAGATGGCCCATTGTTACAGGCCTTTCGATCTATGTATTGTCAGTGCCAGAGCTTGGTTTGCATTGCTGGCAGTAAGTCAGACTTGTTCCCAGTTAGGGTTGGTCTCTGCCAGGGCTGCCTTTTGACACTGGTTCTGTTCATAATTTTTATGGACAGAATTTCTAGGCGCAGTCAAGTGGCGAAGGGAGTAAACCTCGGTGGCCTCCAGATTCCATCTCTACTTTTTGCAGATGATGTGGTCCTGTTGGCTTTAAACAGTGACCTCCAGCTCACGCTGGGATGGTTTGCAGCCAAATAAGAAGCGGTGGGCATGAGGAGCAGCACCTCTAAATCGGAGGCCATGGTTATCAGTCAGAAAAAGGTGGATTGCCAACTCCCGGGCGGGGAAGAGTTGCTGCCCCAAGTGGAGGAGTTCAAGTATCTTGGGGTGTTATTCATGAGTGAGGGGAAATTGGAGCTGAAGAATGACAGTTGGTTTGGGGCGGCATTGGCAGTGATGCGGACGCTAAAGCGGACTGTTGTAAAGAGAGAGCTGAGCCAAAAGGCAAAGCTTTCAATTTACCAGGAAATCCATGTTCCAACTCTCCCCTATGGTCATGAGCTTTTGGTAATGATTGCGAATACAAGCGGCCGAAATGAGTTTCTTTCGAAGGTTAGCTGGGTTTAGCCTCAGAGATAGGGTGAGGAACTCGGAGTAGAACTGTTGCTCCTCAGCGTTGAGAGGAGCCAGTTGAGGTGGTTTGGGTGGTCAGGATGCCTACCGGACGTCTAGGGCATGCCCATCCGGGAGAAGTCCCAGGGGCATCGGTTGGGGAGAGGAGCGACTGGATGCCCCTTTTCAGACTGTTGCCCTCGAAACCGGACCCGGATAAGCAACAAAAAGTGAATAAATTAATGATCAACAGTGTATATTCACATTAAAAACTGCAACACAGGATCTTACACCTGAAGGCATTGATTTTTTTGTTTTTCCCTCACTTGGCTCACTGCTGGATAATTAATAATTGACCTTCTAACAGAGAGTGTTGCATAGGCCAGAGCTCTAACAGGCCATGGCCACTGCAGAGAGCTTTACAGCAGGCTAAACTGGATGGATGGATATTTAAATTTCAAATAGGTAATAATATTTCAAACTGTAGCAAAATATACAAATTTTTAATACTGTAATCTTCCTGTGTGTCCATTGAATGAGTCATCACTGACATTTTTTTTTTTATGTTTAATGTTGCTTTGGGAATTTATCAAACAAAAGAAAAACATTCAAAAGGAAAACACATTTTTGAATCAAAGCATTAATTCAAATAAACACAAAGATTGAATAATCCATTGGAAGGACCCATAACATGGTGCCACATTATGAGCATCTAAAATCATTCTTCAACCAACCTGCAGCATTGGGTTAAATGTAAATAACCGGACCTTGACACAGGGTTTTTTTGGTTTCATAACTCAGGGACATGCCAATAGCTGTCTCATCTTTAAAACATCAATTTGCAGAAAATGCAGAAAACTTTCTGGATTGAGGTTGGATGAGAGAACACTCCTGTTGGATATTAATACGATCTTGGCTTAAGATCAGCACGAACATTAAAAGATGTGAGAAGACATACTGATGCTTCATGTGATAACTAATTGATATTCCAAAACTGGTAACATTCTGTGGACAGCAGAAGCAGAAAAATCAAAAAACAGTTTTACTGAGCTTTCTTTTTAAGCTTTGTGTGTCCATTTATTTCATCTTTTTGCTGTGACACCTTTTAGAAGTAAACAGTGCGCTGCAATGCCTCTTATTTAATTTTTGGTGATAAAAAAAAAAAGAATTCTCAAGGGTGAGACTATCATGGCCTCATAGTCAATTTGACAAATGAACAGGCCTGAGCACAAAATTCAACAATGTCAAGAGCACGGATGCAGCCTTGCATCTATACTTGCACCTATACTATATCATCTGCTCAGCCATTTAAAGCCAGCCCCAACCCAGAAAATATGCTAAAAATGAATTCACCGAAGAAAATAAATATATAAACACTACCGGCACCTTGTTATTTTTACTATTGTTCTTGAAATTAGTAGGCCTCTGCATATGAATTACAAAGGCGTTAATCCTATCGGAGTTTTGCCCTTTCAAAGCCAGCATCTCTATCAGCAGTAATGAGAGCACTGGCTAATCGGTGGAACAGAGAAACATATAATAGCTTTCACATAGGCCCTGCTCTCTGAGGGAGAGGGGTGTGACAGGTTTCAGGGTTGTTTGACGTAACAATCTATAGCTGCACCATGGCACACTGGCAGCCTCCCTAATGGAGAACGCATACAGCGTAAGAAAATCAGGAAGGGATGGAGGTGGAGGGAGAGACAGGGAGTCAATGGGAGTGAGGGAAATATTGATAGAGTATGTTCTGCCCTGACATCTTTTAGATGTTAAAGGCTGCAAAGCATTAAAAGCCTGTATTTCTAAAAGTATGATTTTCTGATATTGTTATTTATGGAGATTGATGGGAATTAAAAGTGTTTTTTTATGCCTTAAAGAAATTCACAAAACCACTGAACCACCATTTTTTTTAAAAATTAAAGCATAAAAGAATGACAAAAATGGTGGAAACAGCAGGATTTAGAGCAAACACAACTGAAGCTCAAGAGACACAAAAAAACACATTGGAGGTGGATATTGTCTGTCATTTGAAGAGATCTCATGCTGTTAGTGGATGCTCTATTTGTAAGTTTTGCGATGCATGCTTTCTTGTGTGAATGTCAGCTGCTGCCCCGCTGTACAACCCGTGCTCGCTTGGTGATTGATGTAAGGCCGTGTGTCGTGTCCGGCGCGAGCACCATGATTTCTTTTCTAGCTCCAAAGAGAGTCCAATCAATCAGCTGTGAAAACCTGATCTGTGGTTAAACACATTAAAGCATCCTTTGTTTTCTCTCGGATCAATCACGAAGGCCTGACATTTTCTGGGTTAAGTATACATATGTGCTCTTATATCTTAGCCGACAGCTGTCACAGACATAGGTTGTTCCAAATCTGCAGGCAAATACTAATCTTACTAAACAGCTTTTTATAACAGCCACTTACAAATTATATATTTTACAACGCACCATTGAAGAAAAGAGGCTTTAGGTAGAAAGAGTTACTGATTTCATAAGGATATAATTAAATTCTAAGTCTGTTGTTCTCTATTTTCCTATTACGTCTCAGAGAGACAAAGATGTGAACAATGCACAGCATTACAACTTTGACTTGGACCCAATTGTACAGAGTCACACAATGGGCTTTCTAAATCAGTAGTCGTTTTAATAATAAAGGTCAAACCAGGTATTCAAACTATGCAGAGGTACAGAAAAGGATAAGGCAAACTCGGTAATCGGAACACAGAATACAGATCGGACACAAGGAGACTTACACGGAATATACGCTGGACTGCTTGCTAGAAAAACAAGACAATCTGGCACAGGAGGAAGGGAACACGGGGGTTAAATACACGAGGGAGAGGTAGACAATAGGACACAGGTGGGACACATTAGGGAGAGGGAGTAATCGAACACACCTGAGGGACAAGTCTTGACAGGACATGGGGAATAAGACACAAGCAAAACTTCAACATAAGACCGGAAACACTGATTGACCCTAACAACAGACACATGACACTAGCAGAACCTGACACAACTATTTTCACTTGAATGCAGGAAAAGAATAAAGGTAGGAAATGCAAGAAAAGAGTCTTGCTTCCAGCTTTTACCCTATAGGTTTAAGGCATGAGGAGGTCTGATAAAGAAATAATAACTCCTACCTGATTAAGATTTCTGTTTATCCTGCATCATGATGGAAAACTGACCATTTGAATGTGAACAATGTATCACCATTTCCTCCAACTGTACAAAAATGAAATCAAAATATCTGGTATATGAGCACTGTCATCTTGACATAATCAGGAACCAGAGAAGGCAGAGTAGTCACCAGTAAGCTGCGCTATTGAGTTCCCCGCATACAGCCACACACCAATCAGAGCTCAGCATGTTAAACTCTCCCTAAGACGATATAAACCATCTTTGGGAAAAATTAGTTTGAGGTTTGAGATTTTAAATCCTATGTGATAAAGCTGAGGAGGAGGGGTTTATGACATTATACTTGATCCCACCACCAGAGGCTGATTGAGATGTTTTACATCTCCTGTCATCCACATTTATATACAACCAATGCGTCCTTAACTGACAGCTCTACTGAGCAACACTCTCATCATCACACTGAAATATCAAAATCAAGGAGACTAAATTGACAATTCATTGACACTATTTAAATCCAAAGATAGTGGGAGGTTGGACATTGCACAAGTTACCTGATTCTGTAAAAATCCTCACGTTATGGAAATGATAGAATTGGAGATCCATTGCCATCACCTCCATGGCTAAATGGCATAGAGAGGATGAGTGTGTGAGCTAGTGATTCAAATGACGACTGAGTTTCATTTCCAATTTCTGCATCTCACGCACAGCTAGCAGTGACATGTCAGCCCATCAACCACCTTGTGAACCCTTTCTTCCGTTAAAAAGACACACTCTATCTGCCTAAGGAGGGAAAATTTTACACTGAAGCTCCATAGCTCTGAATGGGCACCCTGCCAGAGAAATCTGAAATGGCCTAATTATGTCAAATCTATTTTAACCCAGCCTCTTTTTCAATGATGGCTCAACTGATTCACCGGCTCATGGTCACTGCACCAATCCTTCAACTCGACTGATGAAAGTTGGCACTGTACCACCAGTATTACATCAGTGCTATCGGCATGAACCGCCGTACATTCATGCTTTTAGTGAATCTCCTGCCTTTTATTCTCTTCTTCCCTTGCCACACAGCCATTTCAGCCCATCAGCATCTGACAATGTCAGACAAATGCACTCAGAATTGAAAGTAGCAAGAACCACGGAGAAACAAAATGGTTTAGAATATGTCAAATTGGCGTCCAAATGGAGAGGTCACACTGGAGATCATCATTCTTGGAGGATCACAGAAAGACAGAAATGGAGGTTGTCTTGTCAGAAACTAAATGCCATGAAAATATCAGAGCACCATCCCTCCCTCCCAGCAGTCTCCTTGAACAAAGGCATTTCCCTAGTTCTAATGTTTGTGAGCACTGCCAAATTGTATACGGTTAAAGAAATTAGCCCTGACCTAATCAGATTTAAGATAAGCAGAGAGAGGCTGGCACCATCGTGTACAATAGAAGACAACTGTTTTGTGTTCTACAAAACAGTTCACTGTTAGTTATCCACTTAACCTTAAGTCACAATTAAATTATTAAAGTCTCACAACTGCCTATTTCAAACTCACCTGCTGCATCCATGGGCCAGCGCAGTTACATGTATTATTTGTTTAGGGGAACCTATGGCATGATGGTGAATCTAATTGTGTATTGCAACATCCATTCAGACAATTTCACCAGCAACAGAACGCAATCACTGGATAGAATAGGACCTTGAGGTTCTGAAAACCATTTCTGTGCTGCATGAAGGCGAAATACCTCTCTTAGCCACAACATTAGAGGAGGTTTCAATAGGCCCGCTTTATGAAGCGGACTATTAAATGATATAATCATGAGCGCTGCTGACCAGACATGATCAGGGATTACGGTCCACAGTAATGACTGGATGGGACTGGGTCAAGATTTACAAATTTTAAGGGCTCTCTCCCTCCCTTTCTCAATCACACACACACTCTCACACACACATAAATGAAGGGAAGTAATGTTACCATGCATAAAAATTTCCCACCTGCTGAAGTTGGTTCCTCACCATCTGCTGCTGTTAAGACACAGAGGCGGAAAAGAGGGAAGAGGGGAGGAGAGAAAAAATTATATTAGCTCTTTTCACAACAGTGACACTGTATTCAGTGCTGCAGCCGCACGGAGCACTGCTGATTCAACTATATCTTTAATTGCACTGTGCGCTGCCATCTCTGCTTCAATACTTGACATGTTATCCCAGAAAAAAAAACTACAGTATGTGAAACCAGACACACCTGCTGTCAAGCACAACATCCAGAAAGTGTATCCTGGCTTCATGTCACGGCCGTAACATTTATAGGAAGAAGCTGCGTGACGTTAAACGTCACCTTTAGCACAACACAACGTATCGTAGCAAACTTTCTTTATATACACTCTTCCTATGCTGAATCCTGACCGGTGGCCTTTGACTAATATGTGTTCATCATTCTGGACCAGTTTAGGATTAGCACCTGTTGCATGCATACTTTTTTGCTGCATCCATGGCTCATAAGCCCAAGTCCAGCGCTGCAGCTGAGATTTGGCCTGCTATCATTACCACAACATTCAATCTCCATCATCACTTATAAAATTGAAAATGTTCCCACAAGCTGAGCGAAGAGGCAAAAGACCAAGGGCATCAGATGCATGGGATGAAAAAGTAAAATGCCATTACCTTTGAGGATGATCATAAAGGTGTTACATGATGAAACAATTTATTTGGAAGGGCTCAATGGAGTTGATGGATGGATGAATGGATGGATGGATGGATGGATGGATGGATGGACGGATCATGGTGAAGTACAATAATCATCAAGACTTGGAGCTCAAGACCATATTAAATATGCATGTCTGGTATTTCTCAATAGCTAATGATTCGGGCTACTAATAAGCTAGCTTAATTAAAGTATGATTCAATGTCATGTACATGTTTTCATTCACACTGTTGCATACTAATTAAACATTAGCATATGGAGAGTTTCAAGGCCACATAGATCATGAGGCTGACAGGGAAACAGTTATATGGATGCCAGCATTTCAATGCAGCTGCATTTGAATCCAAATCATTTTAGAAAACTAATCAAGTCCCATTTCCACCACAACACAGAGGAAAATGCACAGAGTTGATTTTTTTTTTCTTTTCTCCTCCTTACAAGTCAGGGCTCTATTCGTCTGCGGGCCTTGTGGTGCCTCTGGACGTGAAAATAAAATCCATTCACAAAGTGCCCTCAGAGGGTTTTAAAAAATTTTAACATTGCCAATCAAATTTGACATGTGAGTGTGTGAGTTAGTGAGCAGGGCAATGGTCAAGCAGAGCTTACATTTTCCACAGACATAGGACATCCCTTCAATAAATAATTTTGACTCAGACAGCAGTCATGAATCTTTTCTTTTACCATACATTTAAATATTACTTACCATCCATCTAAACTGGAGACTTAGTACATCTACTCATGGCATCAACAATTGGACCTCCTCGCAGCAGAATAATGTGCCCCACCAGACCACAAACACCATTCATATGGCTAAAAGAACATGACAAAGAGCCCAAGGCTTTGACCTGACCTCAAAACTCCTCAGATCCCAATCCTATTGCACATTCACATGATGCAATGGAACCATGGATGGGACCGGGGCCCTGTCCTGTCCCAAAAAAGCCCAAAGCATCCTCTGCCAAATTCCAGGTGCCAGATGCCAGGTGCCACAGGACAACCTCTGAGGTTGTCCTGTCCATGCCCTGACAAGTCAAAGCTGTTTTGGTGGCATGAGAGGGACATAATTATAAAGGCGATTTTAATGTGGTAGCTGATCAGTGTTTATCCGCTCCAGGTATGCAACTAGGCATGCTGAAACAGGAAACAATGGCCTCTCCCTTCTGGTTCTAGAGGCATCTACACCATTCAACCCTTTGCATATTAGGGATATCTTCAGAACACTATTCGATCATTCCATTCCATCTCAGGCCAAACCATTCAGTCCATCTTTAAATAATTTAATGATCTTTTAGGGGGCTGTAAGCAGCTCATGAGGAACCATCCCTAAGGCCCTACTTACATGACAACGTTCTATTTTGTTTTTTGTTTTTTTTAAGTTTTCAAATAGTTCCATGTTCAGAGGGCAAGGTTTTGAAAACAATCTCCGTGCACACGAGACCGCAGGAAACACCAGAAACGCTGTAGTACACTTGCCAGGCCAGTAAAAGGTGTGATTTTGTGATGAACTATAACACGCGTATGCATACACACTTTTCTCAGGGGAATAAAAAAAACCTGGATACTACAGCAAGAGAAAACAGCTGACCGCAACCTTAATGCGCATGCCTGTTTTCAAAATGTTGCGTTTTTGCGTTCTCGTGTAGACAGCCAAAACGCAACTAAAGTTTTGCGTTTTCACCCGAAAACATTGTCGTATAAGAAAGGCCTAAGACTAAACTAAACCTTCTGCATACCTCAGCCAAGCTCAACATCAAATATCAAACTTTTAATCCCACATCATAGAATGTAGTTGTTGTTAGCGCCCTTGCAAACCAACTGTGCTGTTTGTCTCAGATTTGTTGACCCACTTTTCATTCCTTTATCCATTCATCTCTCCACCTCACCTTCAACCAAACTCTGCTTATCCATACCTACTTCCCTTCATTCCTGTCTAGGTACCCTCTGAGTCTCTATGTACGTCAAGTCGAAAATCCCCCAACACAGAATACCAAGTTTCTCCCCAACTAGTCCTCTCTACATCCTCCTAGACTTTCAGATGTTACACATCTTCCACCATCAACCCTCTTAAGCGTCCATTCAGTGGCCTTCAATATCAAAGTTTCCTAATCATCATTTAACCCTGGCATTCTTGTGGTGTAGTCCTTGCTAGTGAACAATGCTTTAAAAACAAGAGAAAGATTAAAGTGAAGTTGTGGGGGCCCAAAGCTATGCACTTTTAAATCCTCTCATTTGTCTGATAGAGAACACCCCCCACCCCCTTATAGTTTCTAATGTAAATGAACAGTGTAATCCCAAAACCAAGCACATTCCATGCAGACTTCGGTTTCCTTCTGCTATTTCCTTTTTCATCTTAGTATTGAGGTCAACATAAGGCTACAGACTTGTAACTTACACAATTAAACACCCATGACTAAAAAAAACTGAAAAGAACAAAATAAAACATCATGCTCCTCCTAAAAGCAGACAGCTATTCACTCCTACACATAAATACACATCCTGAGAAAACTGAGAAGTTCATCCAGATTTTGAAGTGGTGAATCATGAGCATGGATATAATACTGATTGTTAGTTGCAAAATACTCTTAGCTGGAAAAATGTAGGTAGTATATTGCTGTTGTTCTATATAGACACAGACAAAATACCCAAATGCAAGATGAATTGCATTACTTATTTCCCCTGGAAGTGAACAACACTATTCATCTGTTGTTTGACAAGAGAAAAAAAATCTACTATCCATGTGATGAATGCATTAAATCTGGGGGAGAAACAAACAGCACACTTATTCAGTCCCTATTCAGTTGCTCAGTCATACTGGGTAAATGCCTCCGTGGTACACATCTGCAGACAAGACTGGCTCATTCTCACGTGGATCGTGTGATGTGTAGTAAGCAAATCAGGGATAGTGCATGCCTCAGTGAGACATTTTCCTTAGAAGCAAAGGAACAGAAAAACCTTTAAAAGAAGGAGTGGCAATGGGGGGTTTTGTTAAGTATATAAAAAACTTATGCTCCATCTGGTGCAGTCAATAACGATTTCTCACAACCATGATGTGGTTATTTTCTAAAACCTCTCCAAACAGTTTCAGTTGCCTAATCTAATCCAGACATTACCATTAAAGCTGGTCTGTGGAGTTTTTGGAAGAATAATTTAGGAAAACATGACCAAGTAACCTATTTAATCATTGATGCTATTTATTTTCTTGCCTATTTTAACTATTAATGTGAATATTATAGTCAAATTGTGCCTTTCAGGAAAGATGCAAAGAGGATACTATTTCAACAAACAAATAGCCTCACAGACTGAATTTGAACAATTACTTCTCTGTCTCAGCCTGCTGTGAACCAACTGATAAAATATTCTGTGTAAATGCCTCTAATAGCTACTGTTTTTATGAGCCAAATCAAAAAGTAATAGTGTCAAGTAACACTCTACTAGGACAGTTGGAGAGCAGTAATGTGATAAGCCAGCAAAAATAACAACACTCACACATTTGTTTGAGTCAACATGAGAGTTTTTTTGAAGTGTAAAATGTTTCTGTTCACAAAATCACAGAGAACACAGAATGTCTTTTAATGGCCCTTTAAAGGTTGTCATCAAAGGCAAACCTGCAGATGTCTATTTTCACTGATTTCTAATTGATTTTCAGACAATCACAAATGAACACATAAGTGTGTAAACTTCATACTGTATCTCAGAAAACGCTGTGTTGTAAACATAAACATTATTCAGGATTTTTAAATTTGTGCAAACCAACCAAACCTCATCTGCATATTAAAGTTGTAGGTATGAATAACAAACACCTTATACTGTATTAATATTCTCCACTGTTTAGCAGAAATCTATCTTGACAACCAGCTTACAAACTGGTTCATATAATTGATTGAGTGTGCTACATGGGAGTATGCATGTCATGTATGCATGTAAAACAATGTAATTCTTGTGTTAAGAGTTCTGATATTGTTGGAATAGTGTAGAGAGATAGAATATACATCCCATTTGGTACAACACAAACTCAGCAGACAACTACATTTTGAGACTGCACTAACAGATTCAAAAAACATGGACGGCTGTGGAGATGACTTATTTAAATTGCCCCTCCTCCTCCCCAGGAGTATGTCCCTTTATGTTGCATGATTAGCCTCCATTCTGGGAAATATTGGTTTAATCTGGTTGACAGCCAGGAGGGAGTAATAACCATCCAAAATCTCAATGGGAGCCAGCCAGCCTGTCCAGCGCAGGCCCGATATGACCTCAAGGTGTTCAGTCGAGATAGAGCGGCTGGCGCACACTTTGAACAAAAAAAAAAAAACAAACATTCAAGACAGACTTACACATACACATACACAAACAACCACACAGACGAGGATACACATACATATATAAAATTACATAGCGTAATAGAGATGGGAGGTGTGAGAAAAGTCTAACATTTCAATCAGGAGAGACAAGTATGAAGAAGAGACAAATGTTTATTGAACACAATAAATGATTAAGTATATGAGTAAAGTCTTTGGTGCTTGGACACTACAGCGAGAGTTTTGTGATTAACGGCTGTCTTCCTAAGCGGCAGCACTATAGATCCCCCCGTAGTGTCCGGACACGGGTGGCGGTGGTGACTAATGACTCTGCTGAGACTGGAAATGATGGAGCTGGTGGAACTGCCAGGACTGGGTGGAGATGGGGAGGTGGAGGAGTGCGCACAGTAGCGGTATGAAGGAACTCGGCAGGCTAGAGAGACATATTTTAAAAGGACCGCAACAAGATTATATGCTAACGGTGCAAGAGCAGCGCTGGTCTATTGGATAGATGAGATCAGCTGATGAAAACAGCTGATCATGAAGTGACAGCCCAGCCCAAAACAGAGGTGATATGAGTGTCGTGAGAGACAAGAGTGACTGTAGGAAGTTAACAGAATTTAATATGGTTTGCATGAAAAAAGTCTTTTTGACTGAACTTTTGCAAGAGCTCAATTTTAAATTAGTCACTTTTTTATGAAAAATAACTGAAATTACAAATTTCTCCAAAATAATGTTCGTTAGTTTAAATAGGAGGGTGACTGGACACTGGGGCTTTAACAACAATAACCTCTTTTACATACGCACACATGCAGCCATAAATGACATGAAATCCATAACACAAAGGGATTGTACATTAAAAATGAACAGGTCAGGTCACATTGAGCACGATCTATAAAATCAGTTTCATTAAAACAAATATGAGGTTGAGGCCACACAGACTATGCTGTTTGCTATTCTTACATCCGGTATGACATGTAAGTGAAAATGTGTTAAGGAACTTCTCGCAGCATTAGCGTCAGCAGCGAAGAGAGTCACATGGCAAAGACCTTCAGCAGAATTATCCTGTGCACAGAAATTGTCCAGATCCAATTTAATGTAAAGATCAGGGTACAGACTAAATAAGTGTACAAGTCATTAATACCTGAGACAGATCTCAGAATACAGGCACAGTGTTAACAACCGTAGAGTTAATACATGTAGTGACATTCAGAAGCAGGAAATAGTAAGCGCAACTGTATGGGCCTAAGATATTTAGTTTTAGCAGTAAAATCTGGCTGCATCCCCAACACGTAAAATACCTGTATGGTATTAATCCATCTATGTTCTTTTGGTGTATGTTGCCACATTTGACATCTGTTGTTTAGATATCTTGAGTATAATGGAACAGGAAGGCACTTCACTTGTGGTTCTCAAAGTGCTAATACACAATCCCCATTTTAAAATGGTTCACGTTGAAACTATTTTCCTGAATGGCAGAATTCCTGCTCAAGAGTCAGCAATTCTTTGGAGAATTACAAACTGGATGGCCAATGTGATATATTTGTACGAGGAAAGAGAAATGTGTGAAATGCATTTCGATCCCCTCTGATAATGATGTAATCAAAGTATCATAGGCTGACGACAAAATGGATTCAGCGAGCACAAGAAAAAGAAAAACAGTAGAGAGGAGAGGTAGCGTGCCGTCATTCTATTACTTAATTGCTTCATCTGGGGAAAAAAAGGGGGACCTGTCTAATTAGTATGCAGCTCATAAAATGATCAATTAAATGACAGAAGAATATTACTTTTTCTCTTGTTGAAAAATGTTCACAATTATTCATCTGCCCTGTGGGTCTGTTTTTTTTCTTTTTAATGTGGTCACACATTTAAGGCAGCAAAAAGTTTTGAAGAATTTTGTACAGAATAAAAAAAAAAAAAAGATGAGTCACCTGTCAAAAATTCAAATAGGACTTTTGAGCAAAATTATGTAATGTGATGTGAGAGCAGTGAACTATCATTATAAACGTTCAAAAAGCTTTAGATGAGACATTAACACTGTGCTCGACATGTCGGGCCTCATAAAATATAAAAATATGCATATTTTCTAAAATGACTGTACTGTAGGTGTGATTTAACGAGGTAAATACATTTGGGTCGTTTCGAGTGGGACGATGCTGCATATAATAGTTTCTATGCTAACTCAGTGTTGTTTCCTGTGCATTCGCGTTAACCCCACCACCTCGTAATGCTTTCATAATAAAGATAAAATTATTGTTTTGATGCGCTTACATTTGTTGGGGTGAGAGGTGAACCCAACGATTGCACGCGTTGCGGTTACGACAGCAGAGTGGTGAGCGACACAGCTGTTTGATGACATTGACCCGGTTGACGTTTGGTACACTGCAAACTGTTTTTATATTTAGTTATTAACAAGAACAGCCTTTCTGACGACCATCAGTGTTACATACTGTGCGAGCAGTTGCTCTACACAAATCGATAAATGATTTATTATATTTATGATATGATGACATAATGATGACTGGTCCAATACAGCCCAACTGCTGTGGATTACTTTTTTAAAGACAGCAATGGTTTCACATAAAATAACTTGAGATGCTGAGTGATTTTGTTCAGGCATTAATATCACAGCTAGTTCAGATACTGTAGACAGATGATTATACATATTTGTCCTACTGAAGTGGATAATGATCCTTTCTCAAATACTAACCTGTCAATCTGTGTGCACACAACACTATTAATATATTTAATCAGCATGCAAAGTTTTGACTATATTGTATATTGTGAACAACAATTGCTGGAAACTTCACTGAATGAAAGCATTCTGGAATATTTTAAACCATACCTCTCAAACACAAGACCCGTGCCACACCAGGCCCGTGGTACAATTATATCTGGCCTGCAAGGTATGCTTTAATATGTCATAACTGGACTGTTGGTATATAACACAAACATTTATGTTGAAATATTTGTTTTTCCATTAAAATGAAAATATTTAGATTTATATTAGATAAATATATTCATCACATTTAAGCATTTTCAGTTTGCTTGATGGTGTTATGAATTAAAAACAGAATTACTGTGATGAAGCTTTTTCATTTTTTTTGTATGAAATTCTGGCCCGCTTATTCATTGAGTTTGAAACACCTGTTTTAAACCCTATTGTAAGGCTGAAGCATCTCCTACATTTTCATGCTATGACACGTTTAAATGTTTTATAGTGTCTTAGTGTTTCGTCAGCCAGGCAGTCTAAATAAAGATAATATTTTCATGGGTTCATACATTAAGCCCATTATTGTCTCTACGGTGAGTATGGACAATGAAGCACTGAGGATGTGCCCAGTCTGTGAAATCAGTGCAATCCTTGATGTGTTCTCTCATCAGTCATTTTGCTTTTAT
>KV751368.1:2830601-2895798 GCA_001698575.1 Mola mola | reverse complement strand
AGAACCTGGCTAAAAATATACTCTGCGATTTCAACTTTCTGTGGTTTCAGCTTTTAATTTAACTTGTCAAGCACCTTGCAGCTTCAACACGGTGCAAGATTTAGAGGCACAGCGCTGGCGGTGTGCTTCAGCCGGGTTTCGTGCCCATCTGCAATGAAACGCACCTACCTAAAACAGCTGAGGCAGGTAAAAAAGGCACTGGTAAATGTTTGATATAGTTCAAACAGTAGTAAATAATACAGCCACACTGCCAAACGGACTGCTTTAGAGCCAAGAAGAAATATGACAACTTTCAGCATAGGGGAATTAACTTGAATGTAGAACAAGGAAACAAGACAGAATGTGAGCAGTATGTCTTCAAATTAACCTGAAAGTAATGATCAGTGAGTTCTGCATGGCTCATGTAATTTCTCTTTAAGTGGTGGCCCTGTACTGTGAGCCACGATACAGCAGGCATGCATGCATCCCATGTGGACCACTAAGGGTTGCCTTGTTGTTTTTCATCACTGCCTCAGACTCAGGGGATCATGACTACACATGCTTGAATTTGTCATGGCTACAGTTTGCCTATGGTTGCCTCATATTTACCCTAAAAAGAACAAATCGATGAAAAGTTATCTAATCATCAGTTTCATGCCAGTACTTCACAGTCGCCAAAATGGTGTAACTTGTTGTAACCCTCAACCCTCTTATGTGACAGTGACAATGGACTGCGACTGCACAGTAGAGAAGATTATTTTTTAATGATTTTATAATTGGGTTTACTTTGAAGTTTGAAGGTGAGTGGTGGCTGTTCAATGAGCTTCATATTAAAGGGGATTTTCATCCTGGCTCTCAGCTGTCACCCTCCCTTTCTCTCTGTCTGATATTACATAGCATAGGGTAATTTAAAACATCTGGACTGGAGACATCCCACTTTAAAAGAAAATTGCACCTCACTCTTTAGAGCATATTATACCATTACCTCAAATAAGCCGACTGAAAAGTACATGGCACAAGTCCAGGGTGGCTAGTTCATATTGGAGTTGAAAACCAGGCCGTCAGTTGACATTTGGCATGCAGACAGTAATACAAAAGAACATACCATGAATATATTTCATTTTTCCAATAGATACACTTCTTGTTCTCTATCACTCACCAAACACCCCCGCTTCGGCATTCAGCACAATTTGGTATAAAGCAGTATGGCCGACATGATGAATAAAAACATCTTGTTTTTGTCTTTTGGCAGACGAGTATGAATGCACATTTGCATTGTGCAGAGGAGCCAGAATTGCTGCCTAGATATTGTTTGTTGACATTTCTGGGTTACCTCTCTTAAATTTTAACACACAAACCAACACAGACTTACTTCAGTCAGTTTTGGGGGAAATCACGCATGTAAGAGTTGCAGTATTTCTTTTTTCTAAGAAGCTAACACTAACCTAATGTTAATAAGTATAAGTGAGCAATCTTTAGATTGCGATCTTTCTGTTTTGTACAGGGATTTTGAGACACGTAAGCAAAAAAAGAAAGTGATAAAGTGATCAATTTTACCCTAACATTAACCAGTGGCACAAAAATCTATTGTTTTCCAACTACAGATATGTATTTTGTTTCTAATATCACAAGGAGTACTCAAAATAAGTAATGATTCCGTAGCTTACTACATCGTATAGGACCTATATGCTGTAAACATCAGCGTAGAACATACAGTATGTGTACTACAGTACCTTCTGCTCATCAAAGTTTAAGCAATTGACTCTCAAACACCCAAAAAAAGAAAGCATTCTTAGAACCAGTATTGACATGTTCAAATATATGCTGAAATGCTGTAAACTACAGAGCTGTTAAGCCTGAGGATGAAGTGAAAAGCACAAACAAATCCTCAGAAAAGAACCTATTACTACTTAAATGAGATGAGAAAAAAAATAATCAGAGTGACACATGGATGGATGAAGAATGGCTAAAGATGGATAAAAAGTGGCACATTTATGCAAAAGAAAGAAACAGGGTTAAGTTAGCATTTCAACCCTGGTGTCTAGACGAGAATATATATTCAGATTTGCCTCTTGAATAGGAACACAGGACAACATTTCCTGGGCTTGTTTGAAGTAAGAACTTAAGCCTCATGCATCCATCTGATCACAAATAAGTAGCGTGAGCTTAAAAAGCAGTGGTGAACCTAATGAAGAGACTTTATCAGATCATAGCAAAGCTCGTTGCTTCCCTTTTTTTTGAATAAAGCTGGCTCAACTTCAGTCTGCAGCAAATGAAGCATGCATGTCCAATAAATATAAGCATGCAGGATTTGGATTTATTTGCAAAAATTACCCACAACATCTCCTTCCATCCGATAGTTATTGTGAGGCTGGGTGGCCTACACATGCCTGCCAATGTGAAAAAGCAAAGTATTTGCACATTTATAGGAAAGATTCCTTAACAGATGGAAAAAATATAAAATACAAGTATACATTTCACAAAAGAGACATTTGTGGTATTTTTAGTATACATCAGATATTAGATCAGAAAGAAGGGTGCCAGATGCTGACTTTTTGTGTAAAGATAAAATGCTACAACATTAAGAGGCATATAAGTCATTGCATCTAGCTTTGTCTCATAATAAATCGTAAACAGGCTGAAACTGCCAACACCTCCTCAGATCTGACGCAGTTCTGCACTTCATTCAAAATAATTCATGCTGCTTATTGATCTGCTGTAGGAAGTCGGACACTCAGAGCCAATGTTGATAATGAATAGCTGATGCTGTACTGACACCTTCCTGACATAAAGGATGGGTCCAAATTAGTCAGCATCCACTCACAGTGCAATGCAAAACTGTGCATGTCTTTCATAAGGAATGCCACAATAATACACTCTGGTTGTCAGTAAGTTTTCCGCTCCTGTAACTCCCTTCCTACACGCACACAAATATGCACTCTGGCAATATCATAATACTCCGGCCCACTAGGAGAATCAGGTGTTCACAAGAAGAAAACAAAAGAGATTCATTTATACAGTAATTACGTGGTTATATTGTTCTTGCAAACCACAGCCTTTAACAACAGGTGCTTTTTGTTTGCAGTGAAATTCTATTTAGTTAACAGTTACGCTGTATTCTTGATTCTTACACTGTAATGAAAATAGCATAAACGGCATACACAGAGCAGATAGATTGAGTATGTAGATGCAATGTATGATAAGGTGCAGGGCGCAGTTATAAACAAGACTATCCAAATTCTCTTTCACTTGTTCTCATTACATTTTTTTTTCTTATTTCAGCTCTCGTATTCATGCTTTGATTTAAAAAATGTACACCATGTGTAGTGATGCCGTGAGACTGGACGGATGGTAGCCAAAACGTATATTGTCTATTGCAATTAGCATAATACACCCTGACAATGTCAATTTCAGTTAAGCTATTTCACTTGGGACCAATGTAGCTGAAGGACCATAAACCACTCTTACACTGAAATTAGCCTGTACACCCAAGTTTGGTAACCATAGATTGACAGGCAAACAGTTGGCAACTAGCAGATTCACACTGCCAGGGGACAATCTATTATTAATTTATTACAACACATTACATGCCAGAAACAGGGTTTGAAAATAGCAGCGCTAGTGCTTGGAAGCACTAGAAGGCAACATGGGGGCTAACGATAATGCTATGGGGGGGGTACTGTTTGTTTATTTTTTACTTCAAACAATTTTTCAAACTCAATGCTTGCTGAATAACGTTCATGCTGGAGTTTTGTACTTCACTACTTCTGTGCAACTGTCTGGATCCTGCTTTGGGAGCTCCCTGCCCTTCCGTGTGCCAGTGTGGAAAGGCTGAGGCCGGGAACTTACTAGCAAATGCCCAGGGGTGCAGAATAGAGATGGTATCCATGACAATAGAAAACAAATCAGCAGACAAAGGAGGAGGTGACGTCGAAGGGTGTTGTAAAGCAGCTTGCAGATAAGGCTTGAAGAGGTAGGCCAAAGCAGCTAAAACATTATGCCCTTTACATGAGTTGCCAGTTGAATGCACAATGGGATGGCTTTTAGATCAACTAATTAGATGCGACTGTGTGCTAAACACTGTGGCTGGCCTGAATAAACACAATGCTTGATTTCTTGAAGTCAAGCATTGAAGCTTAAACTTGAAGCTAAATAGGTTAATACAATTAGCATTTTGAATGTATTGTAGTGTTGATGCTTTTATTGAAAAGAAATCCATTTTTGTGTTTCCTTATGAGTGTAAATGTTTAACCTGGCCTCTATATTAAAAAATAGTACATACACTGTTGTAAAGGTACAAAATTACTTAATTAAAAAGGAAAAAAAAGAACAACATTCCCCTGATGCAGACAGCTCTGTCCTACATCACGACTAACTAATTTTTCAATGATTAGCTCTGACGAACTGGTATCAAGAGCAACTCAACAGAACACATGAGAACACATTTTGAACTCAATATGAGGAGTTCAAAACTTTATTTCAAGGCCAAATTAAAGTCAGTCTTCCAAGACACATACTGTTACAGCACGGATTTCTCAATCAACAGCATGTCTGTGCTTTCACTGTCCATCTGTTAGACTGAAACTGGTGGATATTTGCATTGTGGTGTAAACTTGTACAAACACAATATACACTAAATGTTTTGCAAAGATTTATGACACACAATAATACCATTATCAGACAACAAGTATTTCTTTATAAATGTTGATGATGATGTATTTTTCACATATGTAACACTTGTCAAAAATGTCTCTACGTAGGGGGATTAAGTGAAGTGTTCATAATGTATTCTTAAAATCCAAAATATGTTGGGCAATAATTGTAATTCCTGATGCTGTGTTGATCGAGAGATTCAGTGGTTGGACAATTATTCTGCCACATATCACCGTCCACAAAGAACAAAATGTGCAACTGTGCAGTAATGTTGTGTAGCGTGTTAATGTGTCTGCTGCATCTTGAATTGATCTAAACAACAATTTACAACTAAATGTATGATAAAATAATTGTATGTAATTTTCTCTGCCTGGAGGGCTTTAAATGCCTCTATTTATTGCATTTGTTAGTTTGGAAAATCCTCATCAGTAAAACAACCAGTCAGTGTCAGCAAAAATCATGTCAGCAAGATAGCATATCAATTTATGATCTCTTTTTTTGCCACCCACAAGCCCTGCCAGAACTTTAAAAGTTGAGTCATTAATCGTGACCGAGTGGGATTACTGAAAACCAAGCAGACTACGCAAGTGTGAGCTACCGTATGGTCTTTGCTGGAAACTGTAAAATACCCTCAATATGAAATGACACTACAAACGAAACATTCATATAATCTTTTTTGCTGTTTCATAGACTCATTCCTTCTTTTTATTTCATGGCCTGAATTTTGACACTGAGATTAATAGAAGACTAAGAACAGCTGCTTAAGCGATCAGTCATGAAGCTACACGCTGCTTTTAGTAAATGTTTCCAGAGAATTGTGAATAGAAACATCTGACAGTTATTTAAGTGAAACCACAGATCTCTTTGTGAAAAGAAGCTTTCGGTAGGGGTTTGACAGTAAACTCAGCTCAAGAGATGAGACATATTTTAACATTACTTCTCAGAAAACTTCAATGATGAAACTGTCCCAGACAGCACATGACCGACCTTCAGCACTCATATAATAAAGTTTATAATAACAATAATAAAGTTTATTTATACAGAACTTTTTAAAACTTACAGTTACGAAGTGCATGTGGATGAAATAATATGAGTTGATGTTTCAACATTGAAATAACGATCAAACAACATTTTTGTGTACATTTAAACAAAATTCCCATAAATCAATGTCGAAATCTTAAGCAATCTGTAATCATCATGTGTCATGTTATCAGCATTTTATTTTTTGGCAATAAAACTACTTCAAAAAAAAAAAAATATATATATTTGTTTCGTAAGACGTTGAAAACAACATTGACTCGCTAAGGTAAATCAAAACCAAATTCAACAGTGAATCAGCCTCCGTCACTGACATTGATTTAGCCGTAAATAAATGTTGAAATGCCGGCTGGTGCATGCATGAACTGTGTGAGGGGGAGTCCATGAAATCCCTGATTTTCTACCACACAAGACGGCTTCATATCAGCTGTAATGAAAACACTGATGTCTCTCGTTATTGCTGTAACTCAGGCACTTGACTGTGGACGTTTAGGTGCATAGTGCTCACAAGCCGCAGAGGAGGGACGTGTACACGGAATAATGCAGGGTTTTTTTTTCAGACTCTGACATCATACTGGCTGCAGCTCAATAGGCTTCTTCTTTTTCTTCCTCTTCTTTTAGGTTTCAGGCAGATTAAATGTGTATTGCTGTCCCCCAGCAGGTCATATACAGAAGTTTGGATGGGCCTCCACTTCACAAGACACGCAAAACAACTTATAGAAATAGAAATATCATTATGCTTTAATATTGTAAGATGTCATGGCACGAGATCTTGCCACACCTTTACTAATCAGTCTGCGTTTTTGTCTGTGATATCTTTAAAAAGTTTGTTTTTAATCTCTGATATCAAAATTCAGAGTTGACAAGCCTGTTGTCACTTTGTAAAGCTAGATCTGCCCACCACCACAGTGCGTCGCCAACACAAATATTCCTGTCGAGTTAGATGGATTATGACTCTTCGGACGATTGCTCATTTACAAGAGGTGAATTTCAGCTACAAAAGACATAAAAAAAAACGACGACAGTCATTCTGTTTCTGTCTGTGTGATGGCTCAAATGAATTATCTTACAGCTGTGCTGCCCATCCTCGTCTCAGGGCCATGCTCACAGTATCTGGAAAGCCCTTCTGCCATTGGTGTCCTTGAAACCTCCAAAAGCGTCCCTTTAGTGACCTCCCAATAAGTCAAGACTGAGATGTAGGAAGCACAACAGAGGCCACTTCACAGCAAAGACAGATAGCGTTGTCTCCATGAATTTGTCACAGAAGGAGACAAATGAAGTCTCAAGCAATTACTAATGGGACTAAGGGACATCTGCATTGATAATAGTAGCCCAATCATGTTGGGCAAACATGAAAAATTTAAGATGATACATCACTACAGCGGCGGGGAGAGGTTTTGTAAGCAAACTGACTCTGTGTCCGGATATCATACGTTGCATTTTCCTATGTGTGTTGGCATCCGATGGGCTGCTTTAATGCAACTGGCTATCGTAGCTGCAGATCTGACAAAGGTCTGACCTTTCTCCACTGATTGAAGACAGTGCCATTTAGAACCAGAGTGAAGGGCACTGTAGAGGGAGGTCGCAAGTCATTGTTATTAAAAGTCACCTGTACACCTACCATAATCTTCAGTGGAGAGTGAGCGTAATGAAGTTTTAAATACAATCGCTACCGTCTGCAGCCATTTGACATTCTTCAATTAACTCCATGTTGGTAACTGTGCTGAATCCATTTTTTTTTTAATTCTCTATAGTGTCAACCAGGTGACTTTAAAGTATTTAAGTTAGTGTAACATGCAAGGACAAATTAACTCCATAGTTACGTATATTTTCACCGTTGGAAAGTAAATTATAGCCTGAGTGAATGTTTTCAGATTTTTGTAGTTCATCTATTGTCATTATTAATTAATCTGATATTTCTTTCTTGTTTATTATTTTGTTTATAAAATATCCCAAAATAGAAAAAGATACCAATTGAAAAAAAAAAATCCATAATTCTAAAATAATATATTTGAAAAAGAGCATCACAATTCCCAGTCTTGCACTGATCAGGTCAAAATGCTGCACCCAAGGTTTACGTTAGCTGGTATATGCTGGCTTTAAGCTCTTATCACCTGTATTTTTGGCTGGCAGAAAAAATTTTTAAAAAGGCTAAAATGACTACTGATAAATTGCCGAATAACATTTGAGTTTAATGATGTTGCCCTGTGTCATCAGTTGGTCATTTAACTGGACACGGAAATGGCTAAAACCATTTAAAATATAAAACCAACCAAATTGAGTATTTCAGCTGAGGTCAGCACACCCGCAGATATCTCCAGGAAACAGAAGACGAGACAATGGCCAAAAAAACAAAACAGTATTTCAAACCAGAGTGGCAAGTAGGATTCAAATGGTTGCACTGTGAAAAGGTGGATAGTATTTATAAAATATAAAAAGAAAATTAAAACTCCTCAGCACTTACGGAACACAGGAAATGCTTCGACCACACAGTGTCTGTTATGAAGTGTGTCCGACTGTCATTCACTATTGCCGGAATTTGGGAATATTAACAGCCAGGTTGGCTGGCTATCCAATATTGTACTGCTGCTGTAATTTGTTTAAAAATATGTGGTCATATATATGCAGCGATCAATACATTATGACAATTATAGTTTGTTATGTATAAACTGTGAAATGTAAGTGAATTAGTTTGCACCCTGTGTTCGGTTGGATGGCTCCATGATATCCTTAGTAGTATTACATTACATGCAGCCAGCAGTTCCATCCATCTCACTTCCATCCAGGTCAATTTGTTGTCCAAATGTACCAGATGCTTCTAGCAAGAAGTAGCCTGTCAATACTTGCCTCGAATTCTAAACCAACAAATCGACAGCCTGAGAGAACGATGAGAAACTCAACCAGCCAGCTTAAACCACCTGAAACCTCAAACCCCGTCAAACTCACTTTTCATCCATGTTGAGCGAGTGAAATGAACAGCAACCAGCTATACTGACATCAATCACGGTTCGCCTCTCCAGATGGCTGAACATTTGCCTAAAAGGCTTTAATTGCACAGCCATTACAACAAGGCCCGAAATAAAATTTAGATGCATGAAATTCACGACAACTGACTGTAAACAGGCACAAAAACATCTTATATTTCCATGCACCAGGGCCCACTGGTGCAGTCATGTGCTTTGTCTATGCAGACAGGCAGAATCCCAAACAATGTGTGAGAGTCAGCACCAGTAACCAACTAGAGGATGTGATGTATTGCACACTGACTTGGGAACAATGCAGTCTGTTTTACCTGAAGGCAAATGTTTCTACCCCATCAATTTCTTGGCCAGAGGTGCCCAGTGACATTCTTAACAAACTGTGTCTCAGCACCTGTCTCTAAGGACTTCTGCTATTGAACAAGAGCAAAGCTGAGCATCTTGTGTTGAATTACAAAAGGATTAATCAATTAGTCTTTCTATATGACAGAGTTTGAATGTACTTGTAGCCCTTTTTAGGCTTTGTGTGACATGTTTAAAAAAAAAAGTTATCCAGTATTGTTGCTAAAATAGCTATATCACCTCCATCTGCTCCTACAACCAGCTCCTGGCTGCGGGTGAGGTTACGGCTGTACTCCGCTAGGAAACAAATGGACAAAAACCCTTTCACAACGCCACACATTTAACTAGGCTATGATTAATTGAAGGACAAGTTGAGCGCGTATTTTTAACTCACTGAGCCTTGAAACCACATCTTCTCCCCCTGCATTCATTATGCCAGCCTAGCGGGGAGCGCTCTGCCTAGAAAGGGCTGACACTGCGCGGCTTTATGAAGCCTTAGAAACTCTGCTTAAGGCGCTCTTCTGGTGTTGAGACAGAGGTCTGTCTGACATGTGTGATTCCTGAGGCGAGCGCATTGCTAAATGAGCAGAGACAGTGAGGGTGGCATGACCTACTTCCATATGGGTTGCACTGCTTTACACAAATCCCACAGGTACTGTTCAGCACCTTTCATGTTGAACATACAGCAGGCAAAAGCTTAAATATGCCAATATCACCTCATGATTGGAAGGCACAGGAGGAGGAAGGGTTGTGAAATAATTCTAATCCAGTGGATCAGTGACAGCAACAGTATCTAGTAAGACTCTATATTAGAGTGCACAGCTGACCTTCTCCTGATGTCACCCTAGTCAATACCACTGAGGCTCTCCAGCTCCTCTAAGATAGCATCTGGGTCTGCCCGGAGAGGGCATGATACCCTACATGTTTTCTTCATTTAGTTTCTTAAAGGAGATAATTGCTTTTATGCGCCGTGGAGGCATCACTGAGGAGCGGCAGTAAAAAGGCTGGAGCACTCATCCTCTAATGTGCGCGCCCGGCGCACGAGCTGATATGACAGAGAAACTGTTAAAGAACCTGTTTAAATCACTCAAATAAGTGATCTTCAAACACAAAATAAGGAGTCCTGCACCGATTACAGTGTACACCCAGCCGGGTCCAACGCGCGCCGACAGCTGGCTGCTCACATTCAAACAAAATAAAGCCACATTCCTCTCTGCCTTCAAACTCATCGATTCTCTTGGTCACTTGTGCTGCTGGTGACAAACGTTCCGACCGGCAGCCACTTGGCGCTCACCTCTCACGTGCTGCGGGACAGCGGCGCGCACACACAGGACGAGGACAAGGAGAAGCGGCCCCATCCTCTCTCACGACGCGCAGCCCGGGCTCCCAAGGTGACGGGGCTGTGGAGGGGAAAAAAAATCACGGAGCAACAGTCAAAAGTTGTTCCTGTGGGATGCGCCCTGGCCGCCCGCCGCTGGTATACGTCCTCTCTTGGTAAAGTCCCCCTCTCACATGAAAGTCGGCGCCTGGCTCCTGGCTCCTGGCTCCTGGCTCCTGGCGTGTGTGCGCGTGTGAGACGGTGCGTGTGTGTGGGCGCAGGTGAAGCGTGTCTGCCGGCTGCCCCTCCGTTGCGGTCCTCCCTGCTCCTACCGCAGTGGTGCGATGTAGTGGAGAAGGCGGCGTGTGCGCTCGCTGCTCCCTGCCGGACCGCTGCTGTCAAGCCCCGCCGAGGCAGGGGGTGTCGTCACTTCCGGCACAGACCTCTACAATAAAACCAGCCAATTAATACATTTCAATGCAAAACGGCCTACTTGTTGCTACTAGAACACTAACATCTTTCTGTTCTGCCTTGGTTCATGCTTAATGAGAGACATTCTAAGATTCCGCAAACATTTCTACTTAAAATGTTCAAAAAAATGAACTGACTTTTTCTAATTGGAAGAAGTAACCAGTGTGATGCTGTAGCCAAATCGTTCTTTGCACTGTGGAGAACTTTAGCATGCCAATTAACTAGCTTCAGCCTGTGATTTCTTGCAACAACATGCCTTTCTTTTGCGCCTTGTTGTAAGCATATTTGATGCGCATTTGAATTTGCCTCACATGGTGGGCTGGCAAAGTCGAACTTCTTTGATGCAGTCATGTTGTAAAAGGCTATTATAGCGTCCAGTGTGCAGCATGAGAAAAATGGAGAAGAGCCTTCACATTCATCAACATCCGAAGGATCCACTCTGGAAAAGAGACACAGAAGTATTATATGTAAACAAACATTGTTAATGTTACCTTGTTTTTTCATTGCTAGAGAGACAGCTCTTGGTGAGTAAAACATGTGGCTGGCAAATCCTTTTAAAAAATCTTGGATTCACATCTTGAGCCTGACATTTCACAAAATTGAATAAGTTTCGGCCTATCTCTCCAGAAATCTGTCTTTGACTCTTCGAGTTATCCTGTTCACAAGCAAACATAGCTTCCTTAGCAGAGGTACAGGCTGTCTATTCATATATCTTGTGTACAAGTAATGACAACAAATGCAAAAAAATATCCTAAAAGGCGCTGATAAACATCAGTGTTGTCAGAATTGCAGCACTGGGGTAGAATTTTACATATTCTTACACTGCTCTCAGTTAGAAGTTGCCTTTATTCACAACGCCTGAGAGTAAAGTGTTATGAGGAACCTAGATTTGTTTGAAAAGTTCTCTATGCACTGACATTGCATTTTTTTTTCCATGTGTCTACATGTACATAATCTATCATGTCATTGAGAAGGATTCAATCAGTCCCCACGATTTGTGCGAGCAATGTTTTAGTCAAAGCTGATTTAATGCATTTTTATCCTATAATATTTACAGCTTGGGCTTCTTAATTTGTCTTTTTTCAAAGTTAAAAAAAAAAAAAAAAAAAAAAAAGAAAAAACATTTTGTTTCAAAGGTATGCACTCACCTAACATCCAACAAGATAGGATGTACTATCTTGTAACACAAGGGGACATTTTATTAGGGCATGAATGCTGCATAAAGCTGTAATCAACTTGAAAACAATGTGTAAAAAGACAAGACAAAACAGTACAGACATAACTTCCCTAGCAGGGTTACAGGCTGTTCATTCATGTATCTTGTGTACAGACATGGTATAATCAGCCAGATACCTAGAACACACAATAGAGTACATAGGCTAGAGGGTGCTCATCGATGCAGCTTCAAGGACAGTCCATTTTCACTCCTCCTGAAGAGCATTTCCAAAACACCTGTCGGGTTTGGACTTGAAAGGCTAATCTCTCTCTCTCTCCAGCATTTCCATTTGCTTAAGCATGTTTTTCTTCTTCCTTTACATCTTGCAAGATCCTGAATAGCTATTTTAGTCCCCTCTCCTTGGAGAGCCTTGATTAGTTGCATTTATGTTTGGCCTGACCTGTAAAGATCCAGTATGGCAACTCTGTAACAATAACATGGATACACTTAAGTCCTTCAGTGGTACTCTTCTTATGAATTAATAATTACCACTAATTACCTTTCTCTTGTTAAAACATCAGCATCAGCTACGGAACGTAGAGAAATGCATTTTTTTCTGAAAGGTTGACCAGCTTGGAATTCCATCCATTCAGACACCACTGACAAGGCCCAATTAAGCTTAGAAAGTAAGGTATCTCAGAGATCGATGGCATTTAAAAAATCATATCATTCTTCTTAACGCTGGTAGCTCATATTCCCCATGTGATATTCCAACCATCCCTGATTAAAATTTTAAAATTTGGGGTTAAATGAATCTGACTATTGCTCTTCAGTGATTTCAAATACACACCGATTAACCCATCTTGACGTTAAATGCAGCACAAGTCAAGAGCTACCAAAGTTAAAACAATGGTCTCATTTCCTATTTCAATTCAATGTCCCTCTTAGGTGACATTTAATTGTTTGTTATTTGTCATTAGGGGGAATGTGTCAATTTTGCAGGGCCATCATGCATTCTGTTTAATATTTGTTAAATCAGTCTTTTTTCGTTTTTTCTTTTTTCACAGTCGTTTTAATGTGAATTTTCCACAGCTGAAGGGAGAACCGTGCAAGGCTCAGACTTCACACCAATCTCAGCATTCCATAGCTATCAGCATGACCTTGAGATGTTTCCAAGCTCCTCATCATTAATCATGAAAGCTATCAAGTGTTTTAATGTATAAAGAATCATCTGCAGTGCTCACAGTCATTCAGTGCTCAAGTCTGCTATCATCCTGTGAGGCTGCCCTCTGTTCCTGCAATCGCAGCAACTTCTGTTGTTATAGGTTTTAGAGTAGCCGATCATTCTTACTGAATAGTGTGATGAACAAATTGTCACAAAGAAGGGTTATTAATGAGGAAAAAAACAAAAAAAATGATATTAGCACTGGCATCAATTTATATTGATACTAATCCTGCATTTATTACCAAAATCCCAATATAACATCTTTAACATGACAAAGACATTTAACAGATATTCTGTACAATAAATGAAAATGAAAACATGGGAAAACTTATTTCTTAACAGTATTGTGCGCTAAAGCATCTTGCAATATCTGTGTTTGTTTTTGGAACTCAACTGTACTCTTTTGGCTCTCATTTGTAGACTCTCGTACTACTGTTTGACATGTTGAGTGGTGTGTGTTGACAGTGCTGGCCCAATTTCCACCCCTAAAATGATGTCTATCATGGAAAAATTCAGACTAGACAACTTCAAACATCGTGACTTGCTGACTGTAGCACTCGGACTGGTCTAAGCAGAACCAAAGTTCCCAAGGCCAACATCACCATCGGAGGGCGTTACTTAACGCGGCACGGTGTGAAAGCACTAAAAGTGACACGAGAAATTGTGCACAAGCGATTCCCTGGGTCAATTTCAAAATCTGCATTCACCTAACAAAGTGTTATGGTTTGTTGTGACACATGGGACATGTAGAAGAAAAGAATATTTTGTGAATGACTGAATTGCTGCATTTGGGAACATAGATTGTCCATTTTACAAAGAAACCTGCCTCCTTTGTTTATGTTGTTTTCCTCTATTGTCACAAATACTTTCCGTGGTTTTCCCTTAGCCTGTGTCCTGTGTTCTGACTGGCTGTATTTGTCAATTTGTCTAGATACATATCCTCTGAGGTAGAAACGTGTGTTTGCGCCCTCAGCTTTGAAGAGGTTGATGCAACAGTGATGGGTGACAATCTAACGCCCATCAGTCTCCAATCTCGACAATCTTGACAACGAATAGAAAATTGACTTAAAAGTCATCAAGTGTGAGCAAGACTTTAGGTATGATCACTTTGTTTTGACTTGGCTGCTTGGAGTGAAACGGCAACACATAATAGCATATTGAGTACCGGTTATATTTTAAAACAAACATCTTACTGTTGTCTTGTGATTTAAATTGTCACACGGACCTGCCCTCATGAGATGACATCGATAAATGGTGTCAACGTTTGTTTGTAGCAGGATTAAAAATTCTCTCCTCAAGTCAGATAATCCTATCTGATTAACTATCGTAAGTCTGGCATTATGTGCTTCATTGTCATCTTTGCCACAGAAAAAGACAGAGAAACAACAGAGAGACAGAGGGGGGATTGGTCACGAGCAATGAGGCTTGCTGGTAAATCTGTACATAAGTACAGGCCCCTTGACCTCCTCCCAGTCTCTGCTGCCAGCCTACGTACAAACTCAACACAGCTCCTAAATGCATTCTGTAAATCCTCCGCACTGGGATATCTAAACCTTGCCAAAGCTGGTCCAGTATCCAGACTCAGTTCTTCTTGTCCACTTTGTCCTTGTCTTTCTCTTGGCTTGCCACAGCTCTGACAAGTGAGTCCTTTTCAGCTGGCATCGTCATCATTTAGGCTAGGGGGACGACCAATAGCCTGGAAAACACAGTGACCTTCTCGTATTTGACTCATATACTGCTATTTTTTTTCAGGCACTAAATTGGGCACCATGTTTTTATTTCCAGCAGAAGTTATGGAGCTGGAAAGGAGTTGCTGCTGTTTCTCATTAGTCATAATCCATATCTTGAATGGCACATGAACTTTATCCTTTCATACAAAAGGGACAGAGGGGCTAAAGTACCATAAGGATGCAGACATAATCTCGAATTGAAACTTCATTGATGAGGATTGAATTGAGGGCGTACAATTGGCATGAGGCTTTATTATACCATGCCCTCAGCGTTTTCATAATCATAATTTTAATGAGGTTAACCTCTTTCAAAAAGTGGATAAGGGATAACCACTTTTTTTCCCTCCCTTACCCGTCTGTGTTTCCATCAGTATGCTCTCTCTCCTTCGCTGCTCGCCTCTGCCTGGGGGGGGTGGTTCATATCCACGTGCTCCCTCTCTCATCTCCCATGTCTCCAGGTTCTCGTGCTCTCCTTCCAAATCACACTGCTTGAGTTGTGTTGAAGTCCTCGCTCTCGCTGTGCACTCCCCACAAAGACAGTTTAACCAAGGCCTAAGGCAGAGAAAAAGAAAACGAGACACAATAAAGGGAAAAAGGGGTGGTGGTGTTGATTAGACGGGTGGTGATGGTAGTGATGTTGGTCACAGAACAGGATGGCGGCAGCTAGATGATACAGGAATTGATGAAAAAAGTGCGAGAGACCGAAAAAGCAAGGGGGAGATTGAGACAGTATGAAATGCAAGCAATGCTAAATTAGATGCTCTTGGAGAAGAGACAGTGAATTAATTCCAAAGAGAATATTGCATTGTATCTTCTTTTCCCTTTCTCTCTTAGCACTGGGACACAGAGGAGCTATGTGTTCCCCCAGCAGGCTCCTCTATTTCTCTCTTCTCTCCTCTGTTAGTCCCACTCCATTGATACCACTGCAAGCAGCTCGTGCTTTCCCTCAATTCGTTATTCTGCTTATAATTAGAGATTTTCTGCAGCACACAGAGCTAACATTACAAATGCACTAAAAATGTAATTTTAATTGAGGCTATGATTTTGATGATCAAGACACATTTTTCAGAATGCACAATTGCTATATAGCTCTGGATGTTTCATTTTAAAAAAAGAGCCGTCCAAAAAGAGCTCTTAAATTTCTATTTTTCTTTAACAGTGTCAGCCTGTGATTTTTAGTTTTCTGGAGTGAATGAACCATGATACATTGCTTCACAAGAAACATTTTCCATAACTTGCCCCCACTGTGTGACCATAATAACAATGATCTGCCACTGTGCACCCCATCCCATCTGTTTCTACTGTGAATATGTCCAAGGCAGCAATCTGGTGAAATAGTGGCCTGAGCCCCCACATCTTGAAACCTATATTTCTTATTTTAACTACAGCTGGAGAATAACAATATTTGGCAGTAGCCCTCCTGATGTTCCCTTCCACAGCATTGTTGTGTTGAATGCATTACAGACTATTACATATCATGTAATACAGAAGGAGCTTTTTCACTGTTCTCCACTTTGCCTCTAATAGCTTTTTGTCAATGTTTAATAAGCCATGTCCTTTTTTATGGCATCTCTGTCGGGATTTAACATCTGACAGAAGTGAGTTAATGGGTGGTGTACAAGTTTTGTTTGCCTAAGGTAGAAAGAGATGAGTTACAGCTCTTGTTACTTATGCGAGTAGATCAGCTTCTGTGAGTCATTATTCATAAAGTTTGAAGTTAATTGTAAGTTTTGTGTTATTTTGGTTTTGGGTAGTTGAAGACTGCACGTCAGCACTTTCTGGGAAAATGGACATCGGTCTTTGTGCTTGGTGGCAACACTTCGAGAAGGTGCTCCTTCTTATAGCATGGTGAAAAAGTGAGCAGCCGATTTCCCACATGCAGAGAATCTGAAAGATTCACTCAGCTCTGCTCCATCCAATGTTCTGTCACATCCAATGAGTGTTAGATCAGTCGGGATCTGGGGCGTTCTGGGGTTAGGTCGAAGCCTTGGGCTCTTTGTCATGTGCCTCAAACCACTCCTGATTAGTATTTATGTTTTTGTTTGTGGACACTATTCTGTTGGTGGAGATACTGTCACTGCGAGTGGTGTTGCCATGAGGGGTGCACTTGGTCCTGCAATAATGTTTAGGTGTGTGGCATGTGATAACTCATATGCACACTATCCAAGCAGACTGTTGCTGTGTAACAAGATGATCATTGTTATTCATGGTGTTTTTAATCTTGTGGCTGATTGATGTACATTGGAGCACAGCTGGTTATCTCCTAGTAACATGTGCACACAGTTGAACTTGAAACCACGATGAACCTAAAATTGGTGTCACATTTCTGTGTTCCAAAACTCCTTTGCAATCAAATAGTTGTTATCGAGCTCAACAAGGCCCCTTTTAAGTTTAATCTACAGTTTCATCAACTTGCAAGAAGCAGGGTGTTATTTAAAACACTCAGGCTTCTATACAGCTTTCCGCCACAGACGGCTGTGTGTATTCTGATCTGCAGGATTCTGCTTTGCCTAGCGTCTGCGACATTTGACACATTCTGCTAAGATCAAGGATAGAATTTTACCTTGAAGTTCGTCACGTGTTTTCTCAGATTGAACAAATATTTTCTTCGCTGGCTGAGGCTTGGGACTAAAAGAACAAATTATAAAGATGACATTCAACCCTTTGCTGAGAACGGAACTTCAAAGCCTGTGTGAGCGCACTCTGCAATGTTGACACATTCACAAATGTTATATTTGGGAACAAACATACAAAACAGGCTGTGGTAAAAAAAACAAACCAAAAAAACCCCCCCACAAATGTACAATGATGATATGACTTAGTGAGACTCTGCAGCTCATTTTAAATACCACAATGCTACATATCCACAAAGGCAAATGGTTTAAAAGGATAATTTTTCTTATGCAAAGATCAATATTGCTGTTCAACAGTATAGCAGGATTTACATTGTGAATTATGAGGAAGGTGTCCCATCGTCCTTCTCCACCACCCTGATCATCAAATTCCTGAGTAAACATATGACCACCCAACCCTTAACTCCCAAAATGTCCTCCCATTTTCCTTTCATATCTCCCATCTGTAGTTGTTAACTTATAGAAACAGCAAGTAGCAAAATGCTCACTCAAAGCTATATTGGTATGAGCCAAGAATAAGCTTGTTCTGTGAGGATCCTGGGTGAACTGAATTAATTAAAGCTTGTTTGGTTAGATTGAATCAATCAGCTCCTGCATTGCTGGCAGCTTGCAACAGCCACGTGTGTATTTGCTGCTGTCCATCTTCTTAGCTGTCAACATGAGACATGACATCTGGAGTGAGCGATACAGATTTAATAAACTTTTAATTAAAAGGGCTTTACAAATGTCCTTAAAATGAAATGTGTGTATTGTTATTTACAAGAGGAATATCTTTTTTTGTCAATAGTGTCAGCATTGATGTTAAATCCCTTCTGAAGTTTGCTTTTCTGCAATGAGCAGTGGTAGTTGGCCTATGCTCACCTCTGCACAAACCTCAGTCTAGACAAACCTATTTAAATCCATGCAGCTTACAACAAATATGTCTGTAAAGAGAAAACTTGAGTCACAAAGAGTGTGATTTGATTTAAGTTTTCCTAAATTAAAGACTTGCCAGAGGTTTACTGGGAGGAGTCCCTGTCAGAAAGACATGAGTAAACCACTCTCTTTGGAGAGTAAGAGTACATTTTTAACACTGTGCAATAGAATCAATCAAGGGATTCATTGGTCTGTGGTAATAAATGTCTGAAAATAAATGATATCTGTGGTAATATGAAGTATAATGGTAGGGGGTTTCAAGCACAGAGACATTGCCTCAGTGAACTGCTTATAAAACCATTTACTGAGGCTACTAACTGTCTGCTCTGTGGAACAATGGAAGTTGGAACAGTGGAACGTATTCACTGACACTCAAAGGGTCTCACATATTTTTCATCTGCACGCTAAAGGCATTTAGGAAATGTATATTTGCTTGTGATGGTGAGTATTTGAAGTGATGTTTTAAGGCAGAATGAAACTTTGAAATAATTGTTAAATGTATGATGCCCAAACTATCTTTCACCAACATAATTAACTGTCTCAGAGCATTTACAAGCATGACTTCCCATGCTTTATATCAAAGGGATAATAAAGTATGCAGACAAAACTCTGATGTTTATAGAGTTTTTATTTTCCTTGTTAAGAGGTACATGAGAAGATTGACAGCAGTCAAAATATGTCCTGAACACAAAGCAAGTGGTAGCTGACATAGCTTAGCCTAAAGACTGGAAGCGGAGGGAAAGCTAGCGTGGTTTCATCTAAACGTAACAAAATCCTTCTAGATAGGATTCTGAGTTAGAGGCGTTCAGTCATAATCCCCCAGATGGTTAGCTTCGCACCATTGGCCCCTCAGCCAAGCACCTACACCAAGTGTCTGAACCTGCGGTTCCTCTTGCACTGAGCAGGATTGCTATTGCAACAACGCATCATCAGTAGGGTAAAACTAACCTGTCTCACGACGGTCACCTGTCACCATTACTGTATATAGGGGTTTATATGCTGGACTACTCCTTGGCTCCACCTAAATGTCATTAGGGAAGCAACAATGCATAGTTCCCAAAATGTATAATATCCCCAAGAAAACACCAATAAAATGCATTTAACTGTGCACATCAACAGTTTTTAGTGTGTGAACTTAAGTAATATTTCTGAACCTCCTCTGTTGAAATCTGTTTCAATGAGTTCACCAGTGCTTCTTTTGTGCTGAGAATAAAGTTTGGATTTTTAAGAATTCTTCCATTCCAAGTGATGTTTTTAAACTTTTGATTAAAATTGTGAATAAATGTTTCTCTGTCTCTGAGCACTCATAAAAGCTCATAGGCACAATTTTTACACTAAAACACATGCTCTGATTCTTTGGGAGGAAAACGAGGAGATGAAAGAGTGAAACAAGAGGTGACACGTTACATCAAGCTTCCATTTATAGAGAGTAAACAACAACATTTCACTGTTTGCTCATATGTGAATGTTGTTTTGTTGCTAAGCTGAATTATTGAATAACTTGAGGAAGGTGTTGACAAAATGTAATGCCAGCAAATGTCACAGGACACAAAATGTCACTTCTGCTCTTTTGTATTTGTATCGCTCAATTATGTGCGGGAGAATGTCTGACACACAAACTTGTTCTGAAACTGTTCTTAAAAAAACATTTGAGCAACACAATGTGTTGTAAGCTATATAAATTAATGATAATGCCAAGAGAATATTTAAACATTCAATAATGCTGTGATGACTTGAAAAATAAGAAAAGACAGAAAAAAGAAAGGAGAACAATCCAAGGTTATTTATCTTTTGATATGCATCCAAAGCTAAGGACCTCATTTGTAATGGAAACAAGCATACAGCTATGTTTGACAATCCAATGCCCTTGTGTTAGTATGCTACAGCAACATCGCTTTTACGGATATTGATAGAGATCAATGCCCAGGAGACCAGCATCCTTGAAAAGTGGTCTTTTCATTGTGGGCAATCATCCAGAACAGCACTGATTTTTTGGTGTGTTTAGCTTTCATCTAAAAGCCAAACATTCTAGTTGAAACCATTCAAAAGTGTAATACATCATGCACTCTGCAGCTCGATTTGTAAAGAACTGTATCCCTATTTGTGCCTTGGCAGAAAAAACTATTAAATAATCAGTACATTAGGCAGAGGTACGCTGGCCACTGACATGACAGTACTATTGGCCCCTGAGTTAAGATCAATAAATTGAACCTGCTTGCAGATACTGTTGCCCTTTTCTTGATGGATTCGTCCACCATCATGTGAGGCTGAACCCTCTAAGATGATAGCTTTTGGGTCATTTTTGTGTCCATTCCCACCCACCCACTCATAGGAAATTAACGTTTATGCACCTTGCCAGAACATGTAAATACATCAGAGGTTATGCAAGAGATTGTCTTGACCGTGCCTGTGTCAAAGCAGTTAGAAACCCTCTGCGAAAGAGAAAGAATTTCAATTTTCTCACCCTCCCCTTCTCTTACAAAGGAGCACACTTGACATTTTCCCATTCCAACTCAAGAACCATCTTTCACAAATATAAGCCTTTCATTTTTTTTCCTTTTTCCCTGAGAGATGGGAACAGGGCTGTTGAAACGGAGGGCACTGTGTCCTCAGCTGCCGTTGGTTGAAGCCTTTTGTGATCAAAGAGGAGATTTTTCTTAAAATGCCAAGTTACAATGCAACAACTATCATTAATGACTTTGGACAAAGAAACACCTATAACCTTGTTTCCAAAAAAAGTTGAGATGTTGTGTTAAATGTAAATAAACATGAGAATTTGATGATTTTCAAAACATTTAAACCCCATATTTAATTGACAAGAGCCAACATTGATTGATAATATTTTCAATGTTAAAAGAGAAAAAATTACTCGTGTTTGAAAATGATATCCTTATTTAAAATTTGATTCCAGCAACATGTTTCCAAAAAAGTTGGAACAGGAGCTGTGGAGATCAATTTTTGTAATACTGAAAATGGAATGCTTTGTTGATGTGCGGTTTCAGTTCTTCAACAGTTCTGAGACTCCTTTTTCGTATGTTACCTTTCATAATGTGCCAAACATTTTCAATATGTAATAATTCAGGACTGCATGCAGGCCAGTTTAGCGCATGAACGCTTTTAGCACAGAGTCATGCTGCCGTAAAACACACAGACAAAAGAGTAACAGCTAAAGTGAAAGGAAAGCTTTACAAGAGGGTAGTGAGACCAGCAATGTTGTTTGGTTTGGAGACAGTGGCACTGAGCAAAAGACAGGAGACATAACTGGAGGTGGCAGGGTTAAAGATGTTGAGATTCTCTTTGGGAGTGACGCGCATAGATAGGATTAGGAACGAGCACATCAGAGGGAGAGCACAGGTGGGACGTGTTGGAGACAAAGTTAAAAAGGCCAGATTGAGATGGTTTGGACATGTGCAGAGGACGGACAGTGAATATATTGGTGGAAGGATGCTGAAGATGGAGCTTTGGAAGACCAAAGAAGAGATTCATGGACGTGGTGAGAGAGGATATACAGATAGTTGGAGTGAGAGAAGAAGATGCAGAGGACCGGGAGAGATGGAGGACGATGATCCGGTATGGCGACTCTGAGAAAAAACTAGGTAAAGCCAAAAGAGGAAGAAGAAGAAAATTGTCATTTGCCTTGTTTTCTTTCATTTTTCTATTTTAGCTTCGTAGCAAACATTTTGTGCAACATATAACATCTAAATGGTAAACCATAAAAACACTGTACAGTCTGACGGAGAGTTGTTTAGTCTAGCAGACGAAAGGATTGACTGACCTGACAAAAAAAAAAATCTGCTGCATTTAAGAAAAGAATGTTTTATTTTAAAATACAGTTTCCATCTGAGATGTGACGAGTTCAGGACAAGTTCCTATTTGGAAAAGACTGTGTTGACAGCACAATTCCTTCTTTATGTTCAATTTTAGGATCTACATTTTGAGCTCATCAATCACACGTTCAGTTGATCTAGAACAAAACAAACTGAATGGACAACAGTATAATGGGAACACCGTGCACGTGCGTGTGTGTGTGTGTGTAGAGGCACCATTAAGGGACTTACAAAGTAAGAACTACTAACCTCAAAGAGGCCACATTTTGCTTTCAAATGTATGAAGGTTGCATGTGTGTGGGTCCGTCTCATTTTCAGTGTTTCACTTCCCAGATGGTTTCAGTGTTTGTCGCACTATCAAAGGAGCTGCAGCTGTGTTCCATTTGAGAGTCAATCTTCCTTGCTTTTTTTGTGGAAAATACAAGTCAAACGTGTTGCTGACATGAAATACTAATGATACATTTTTAAAATGAGAAGAGGAAGAGCAGCAGTCTCCAAACATAAAAACTCAACTTTATTTCCTGAGGAAAACAGTAGGCTATTGCACATTATGATCTGACTTTCTTTCACTGCCAACCCTGCAGGCATGCAACAGAATACTCACTGAGGATCATATTTCACATTTGTGTGCTTCATAATTTGAAGAAAATATTAAGAAAACAAAAAAAATTAAAATAAAATTCACTTTGGATTGATTTAGACTCCACTCCGAGCACAGGACAAGGCTACAGTGTCTAAAAAAAAATCCTTCTTTACATGAAACATCTCACCGTCAACACAACAGATGAATAACAGCCCCGACTACTTACTAATTTTGCCCGTGTAGATTTCCAAATGACTGATTTGTCTCCAATGCCTCCTGCACAAACAGAACCCCCACATATGAACACATTTTATGCTGAAAACAGTCAAGTCCTCTCTCTTGTTTCCTGTCAGTACGTCTGTCACGGTCTCTTTCTGAACTCTTTCTTTTTTTTAATCTTGCCCCCTCAAGAATTGTCAGTCAGGACATCCCTGCGTCTGTTGGAGGTCGGGCTGAACATGAAGCTCTTCAAAAAAGACGGAGCTGTATCAAATGGGTCACCTTCCAGACCGCTGGGTCACGCTGAAATTCTGTATCATCCATCAGGGCAAAAGTACAGTTCATTGGAGGTGAAACTTAAGAGATGCCTTGAAAGGGAGCATCTACAGTTCACTTGCTTGCTTTTCTTTGACTTGTTTTCCCAATGGCATTGAAAAGAAAGTATGAAAATTGAATGGGTCTTTCTTCAGTCATTCAAACCTGGAGTACCATGGGATTGTCAAGAACTATAAAATAGTGAGAGGCATGTTGAAAAGAACTAAACTGCTATCATACAGTTCATCTCTTTTTTTTTTTAATTGTGTTGTTTATGCAACTTGTTTTTCTAGTCCACAGAAGCTGCAAGACCCCAAACTGATCTTTTAAAAATGTTGTTACTGATAGTTGTTACTGATTTATTGTAAACATCCTCACATTAAAAACGTCAAAGAAGTAGTTTCATGTGAGTTGCGGCTGAAATAAATAATGGTGGTTGGGGCTGAAGACGAAAAGTATGGAAACTGAAAAAAGACGTGTGGTTTCAAAAAAGTGAGTTTTCCATACTTCTACAGCCTGCGTTTCACATCCACTGGAGGCAAACAGCTTGAAGCCAATACTAGTATTACATTTGTTCATTTGTTTAATACAACCAGCTAATGTTTCTAGGAGAAATATTGTGCGAGATAAAAAAAAATATATTTATACATACTTCGGCTAGTGATCTTTTTGACTTTATTTAAAATGCATGAAGTCATTCAAGTTTCCATGATGTCTTCCCATTTCGTTAAAGAAATATAGAATACAGAATTATTCCCTGCTATTGCTAATGGGCCAAAATGTAAGATTTTAAGGGCCAAATTCCTTCCCCGCGGCTGGGATGAGGATCAGCACCTCTAAATCTGAGGCCATGATTCTCAGCTGGAAAAGGTCGGATTGCCCACTCCGGGTCGGGGAAATGTTGATTTTCCAAGTGAAGGAGTTCAAGTATCTCAGGGTCTTTTTCATGAGTGAGGCGAAAATGGAGCGGGAGATTTACAGACAGATTGGAGTGGCTTCGGCAGTGACGCGGACCCTAAAGAGCATGGTCATGAGATCTGGGTAGTGACCGAAAGAACGAGATTGCTAATACAAGCAGTCAAAATGACTTTTCTTCGAAGGCTGGCCTCAGCCTTAGAGATAGGTTAAGGAGCTCAGACATCTGGGCGGGGCTTGGAGTAAACGAGCCAGGTGAGGTGGTTCGGGCATCTGGTCAGGATGCCTCCTGGATGTCTCCCAGGGGAGGTATTTTGGGGAAGCCCATCCGGGAGAAGACCCTGGGGCAGACCCAGGACACACTGGAGAGAATGTATCTCTCGGCTGCAATGGGAACATCTTGGTGTCCCCCCCAGAGGAGTTGGTGGAAGTGGCTGGGGAGAGAAACGTCTGGATCTCCCTTCTCAGACTGTTGCCCCCGCGACCTGGACCCAGATAAGCGGCAGAAAAAGAAAAATAGAATGAACATTTTGGCCATTTCAGCCAGATAAAGACAAATTCACACATACTGGGAAACTAAATAAACTTTGAAAAGATTTTGTTCCCTTCAAACGGTCTTCATTGGAATGGATGAGCCGTCATGTTTTTTAGCACCTTTTGGCTTGTATACTACATTCATTTATCTCCTTAGTTCAAACCCACCATTGGATCTGGCAACAAAATCTGCATAACACTTCAAGAATGCTCATCATGGGAATAAAGTGGCACTCGTGACTGAGTGCCACTTCATTCCAAACCCAGGAAAATGATTTTTCCAGCCCATTTCATCTTCAGTATGGGTGGCGCATTTCCAAGGAGTCTGCATGCATAATGGCACATCACCACAGAGCAAGTTGGAATATTCAGCCACCATTTTCTCTGACAGATTGATAAATTACCAGCTCCAATCTCACTGGCATAGGTGTCCTTTGTCTCAGCAGTTGCTTTTTTTTTTTTTTTGTCTCACCTGTGAGCGGAGCTGTTCGAAGTGGGGAAATACAAGAACAATTTGAAATATGGCGAGATGACTAAATGTTGATAAGCACAGGTTGTAAACTACAACCTGTGCTTTTCAACATTTAGCTCTGTCAGAGGTAATGAGGTGTGCAAAAATAATAGCATTTTGTATCTCACTGGCTATAAGTCATGCCTTTTAGGGCTTTGCTTCTACAGAAGTGTCTGGATTAGAGGCACTGTCTTGGCCTATATATAATGACTCTCAGACTGTTCTTAGTCTCATGCTGTGAGCTTCTTGGGGAAACCAGACAACCTGAGAGGAAATTTTTCCATGGAGGCTTAAATTAACTGAAGGGCACAAGGATTCCTTAAGTAGTATATGCCAGTTTAGTAAAGATAGCACAAACCTTTGCCCTGAACTCAGATAGCATATAAAGAATGCCATGTCATATGACAGGTGACCTTTAGGATTGAAAGTCAACATTATTGTAATATTTTGTCCAACAAAAGATAAAGCCAAGCTGGGAACTGAAAAATACTAAATACTGTATTGATCCTGATTGTTTCTTATTTTTAAGATAATTTATCCGTGGTTGGTTTTTGTCATTGAATTTGAGTCTGACTTGACAATACAGTCATCAATTCAGTAAGTCAAGGTCATTTTATAATTTTGTAACATTGTAACATTTAAGAGAAGCAGAAAAGACCTATTTTGAGATTTTTCTTATCTTAAATTGGAAGAATGGTGGTATTTTCACATTTAAACCCTCTGTGCAGTACAACCATCTGGGGTGCTCCACTTCATGTTTAGAGATGTGTAGTAATCTCAGAAGCCACTGATGGTACATAATATCCCCTGCTGCTAGAGAACATTCTGTATGCTTAAACATACTGTTGCAGTAGCCTGTGTTTGAATACGTCCCTGCACATTGTTGATAAAAATAGGGCGGGAACACTGTGACTGTTAAGAAAACTCAATTTACACTTGGAAATGCTACATGGTTCTAAGCAGTACACGTCACTTTGAAGGGCTAATCCTGATGGTGCCGCAATCAGGACGGGTGAACACATACTAACTTGCCATAGGTTCAGGTCCATGTTAAGCTTTAGGCGATTCTTGAGCTGCCAGACTTTGCCAACACACTACTGTTGGAGTTCCACAATAGTTTTACAACTCACCCCTTTTTTTTTTTAAGTTCAAATACGTGAAAATTATGAGTACATCATGAAACACAATAAAATGACTAATGACTTTGTTATGTGTGTGTTGAACATATCATCCTAAAAGTTTCCAAAACTTGGAGAATTCTGGATTTAAGGTAGCTGTTTGTTTTGTCAAACCCAGAGCTTTTTATTTAAGCTCATCACCAGCATGATCAATAAGAAATATGGCATAACATTACAATCATTACATATCTTTGAAACTTTGAACATGGGCTGCAGCAGCAGTTTCAGAGACATTTTAAGCCTTGACCTGCAGTATTGTTATGGGGATTTTGAAAAATAAATTCATCTTGATGAATTCGACACATAATGATCTTTGACTGATCATTTTTTTTATGTGTGTTTTTGAATTGTTCTTGTTGCTAGCATGGTTTTTAGCTGTACTCTGGGAATACCAAGAGCTCTTGGTTGAAGCTTTTCGACCAACCGGGTCAGCAGTCAGGGCAAAGAAGTCGAAAAACACAATTAAACATAACATGAACAAAACTTCTCATCTGTTGACATTCGAACCTGAGAAAAATGGCACAGATTTTCATGCAAAACATTTTAACCTCACTTAATGTTAACCATATCTGTGCGCCTGGCGTCCCCATGTAATGTAGTATACACGTGATTACAGCATGTTCGGGTGAAATGAGTAAACCGTCTCACAAGCAGAGAGCTCATGGCACCATGCTAAGGCCCACAAGAAGGACACAAGCGGTAATTCATTTATTGTGGCTCATTAAAATATAAAACACTTTTACCTAAATTGTTAGGTGTAGCTTGGTAGAACCAGACGCAGACACAGACCAACGTGGTTTTTGGTAAACAAGGTTTTATTCCACAAAATGTGCAAGGCCTGGCAGGCGGGAGCAGGGAGCAGGCAGCAGTGGGTAGAGGGGCTGGCTGGCAGGCAGGCAGGCAGGCAGGCAGTAGTGGTCCAGGTATACTGGCGAGAGAGAGAAAACAGAACTGAGCTGAGCTGAGCTGACTAGGACAGAACACAAGTTGTAGCCTGAGCGAATGCTACCACATGGTGGGCACAACGATCTGGCGAAGAGTAGGTGAAGAGCCGGGGTTGATATACTGCTGGTTGTGTCGTTGATGAGCCAGGTGTGCAGACTGGGACAGGTGAGTTGATTGCAGATGGGCGTGTAGAGTTGGGAGCCAGGAGAGCCACACCCAGGCCAACCCACACACCATGACATAAATTGAACATTGCACAGTGTTATGAACTATATACTTTGTTAGGAATGAAAAATTCTGTAGCACACACTCTCAGTGAGTTCCCGTGTAAATCTCATGAATAATTTGTTTTCCATAACTGACCTTGAAAAGATAACTTGTCGACAGATAAACGGCACCTTGCAGTATGGTTACGAAAAGCAACTATAAAGAAATATTAAATGGATTTGTTAGACCTTGAAGACACAAACATAGCATTGTTACTGGACACCTTTTTACTGCGTGGGCTAATGCTATCTATTGAACTACTGTCTTTCTTAACACCCCCCCTGGGGGCTATTGCTGCTTGTGTGCGTGTGTGTCTTCACTTAACATATCACTGATATGTAAAGTGAGATAAAGTGTGAAGACATGTGTTTGTGTGTTTGCTAGGATAATTACAGCATGTGCGGCATGTGTGTGTGTGTGTCTGTGGGTAACCCTCATGGTTCCTATAGATGCTGTTTGCTTTTATGTGTCTCTGTGCCTTTGAAGAAATACCCTATTTGGGTCTCCTTTGCATCCCTGCCATGTGAACTTAATTATCTATTTCAGAAGACATTGGAGTTGGAATCTCTTGATTAGCTTCCAGAAAGAACACTGAGCAGCATAATCATTACATAATTTTTTCAATCAAACTTTTGAAAATTAATTATTTTACCCTCTCTATTAACTTATTAGACATTTAATGTATCTGAATTTATTGCTTTTTAATGCATTATACGCCAAAGTATTAGCAGATTAAAAATTATTAGATTAACAATATGGGAGGGGTGTATCAGTGTACAAATGCTTTCATTAATTTGTCAGTGGTGTGGTGAATAAGTGGTCACAGTGGCACAAAGCAGTCACACCCAGCTGTGATGTTGGGTGTAACAGAGCTTGAGGTCCATACAGGTAATTCGAGTGATGCCTTTGCTCAGCAGGGTTAGTATAGAGGTGCTGCCGTGAACTGTAAAATGGCTGGATCTCCACAGTGAGAGGCCCCTGCTGCTGGATATTTTATCACAGTCTCTTTAAATCTCCCATTGAGACTATTTTAGCTCATATCACTAAAACCGCACCAAGTTTTTACTCTCTATATACTCCATGATTTACAGCACCGAGCTCTAGGCTCAGCAACAATGACTGGTCAATGCGATCTTTAATGAGCCTCTCTACACTCTAGTATTGTATCGTGCTGCTTTTTTTTTATGGTTGTCTTTAGTATTATCAGTGCCCTGTACCATAAAATGGAAACTAACATTAACGCCTGCAAACATATCATGCGTCCCTCAGAAACATCAGCGTGCCGTGTAATCCAGCACATCAGGAGCAAACAAAATGCTGAGTCCAAGAAACTCGTCTTTCTGCAAACTTCGCTGCCTTCCTTTGACTTTTCTGCTTACTCCTACACTTTTCCTGCATGCAATATTTACCCAAGACATGGGACCCTTAACTGCACAGACAAGAAGATGCTGGCCTCTGGCATCTAATTTCTCTGCTTCCTGTTGGATCTGCGCTTGAGTAATATTTCTCGCCCATTGAAAGACCTATCCATAAAGTTGTCTTTGATGATAAATGGGAGCCATGTAAACAGGAGATGTGGGATATGTAAATGACTTTGAATTTGGTGTGCTGCTTGGTCCCCAGCCTGATATCAAATGGGAGGATTCTCCATGTCTTGGATAGAGAAGAAAGGGAGGTTGATATGAAAGTCCTTCCTGGGGGTTTGTGCTCATACAAGAGCAAACTTCAGTGGCAATTAGCTCTCCAACTGATGCATGCAGATGTTCTATCAAAAGGGACTGCAGAGTGGAAAACCATTGTATGTTACTCAGGTACGAGTGAATCCCATTCTTACATTTGTCACAACAAGACCTGTTATTTGTATGGAAGGATAGACTTTCTGATTTCTTTTGTTGGCTTTGGCATTTAGGAAGATTTTTTTTTTTTTAGCACTGCAGAATGAACCATCATAATTAAGTAAATTTAGGATTCCTTCAGATTAGCAGCAAATGGTATCTGGAGATTGAAAGGCTGAGTGGTTCGTTCAAAACAACACATCAGAATAAAATAAATATTTTTCACTTGTCAGTGAACTATCACAATCACAGTCTTTATCGGGCTTTTTACCAGACTGTATCATATATTTCTCCGGCTCATGCACATTCTAATTAATAATATCAAATCTGTATCTCCAAAACTTTCAAGTTTAAACTCAAAAATAAAGATATATTGGCTTGCAGAGGAAGTAAATCACAATACACAATACACAATACTTCGTCCTTGAGACTTGAGATTTGTAATAAAGCTGGCGTTAGTATTGGAAATGTACTTACAATTTGGCAGTCCATGTTGTAATACAGCCACTGGTAGGTGTAGTTTTACTTCCACACTCAAGGTTTTGTGGGGTTTTTTCAACTGCTCAGTTGCTCTCAGTAAACACATCCATTCTATTAATAAAATAAGTTTGAAACCAAAAACAGACAGTGTCAGATGTTTAGAGCAACACCATGACTTCAGGGAGGGACTGTCCATCCAGAACCATAAAGCAGAATCACTCCCCACTGAGATGTACACTGAATGCTGTGACTGAATGCTATAAAAGAGATGGACCTATCAATTCCTAAATGGACATTTACAGGAGCCCACGGCAGACTGGACAAAAAACTGAGGATATCAGCGTAGGCTAAATGTGTTCTGTCGTTAACAATGATGGCACTGGATTACCTGTCAAACATTCAGGCTGAGCAGAGTCCAGATGTGGCAGCCCTGTCTCAGATAAACAATGTTTATATGTTCATTTACAACTGCAAATACAGTATGTATTGAAGGACAAGTGATGCATACCAAATTCATTTTCAATTACCTTGAACATAAAAGTAATTGTTTAAAATGTTTCATTTCATTCATTGGTTTTGGTTATTTATTACAGAAAAAGAAATAAGTAGCTTTCCTTTAACCTTGATCAAAGTAGCACAAAAAGGAGACGAACCCATAGTTGAAGTCATTGAGTCATTTCATGAGTTATAAAATCATTGTATCAAGAGTAAGAACAGTAGATACTTTAAGTTTTGTAATTAGGTAATTTTAATGACAGGTCATGATCATATTTATGAAAATTTTAGATTCTGTCAAATTTGCTAAAATTTTACAGACAACTGAGGTACCCAAAAGAGTGATTAGGTAAACAGCCTTTCATTTCTCATAGTTAACACTGGTCTGAAAGGTTCCGTCAGATGATAAACTATGTTTGTTCTGCACGCAGGTAAAGAATGGGATGGTTATGTGAATATAAACATAGTTGGTTCAAAGTGCTAAACAGATGTTCACTTCATATGTTCGGTAGGAGGCAGGCAAATAGATACTTAATAAAAATGAACAGGTAAGTGGTCACTTAATTAGGCAAATAAGTTCACTTGACAGAACACTAGTTATTTAGAGAAAGTCACAAATAATAACAGGTTAATGTATGCATGACACCATACAACACTCTGATAATGCAGAACACTCATGTCAAATTTGCATTAAATAACTGCATAATTGACAAATGACACTATGAAAACAGTCATTGACATTATGACTCCTTATGAATGAAGTCATGATTACGACAGTGAGTAACAGCCCTTCCAATTAAGCTTTACCCACTTTAATTTATGCATGTATGTGAGTGTGCTTTGCAATGTGGAGTCAAATTGATCGTGATATTCTTTGACCGCCTAAAACTGCAGAAAGGAATGTTGGTGTTTTATTTCGAAACTCCTGCCAGATCAACACAGCATCGGATTTCCAGCATCCTTGCAGCAATTGGGCCTTTAATATTTAGGGTGCAGGACTGGCCAAATGAACAGTTTTGTGCTGAAGTACCAAAACAACTTTCCCCGTACGTTTGATGCTTTAAATCAAGATCACCATATAGTTGTTCACACAGGAATTCATCTTGTCAAAGGGCTTTAATTTATCCCTCCAAAACTGCAGGAATGTTAAAGAAGAAACATATACTGGTAATTTTTTGAAACTTCTTCCTCCTCCAAACGATGAAGCAATATTCTTGTCTCCATATCATACTGAGATCAGAGGAGATTTATCATGACCACCACACACAGGGTCACTTCCAGACTGCTCCCAATAAATCAAGTAGAAGGTTATCTCTGTGTTCAATGCCCTGTGTGCGTAAATAGAGGGGGGAAAGGGATTTGTATAGCAGTGACTGATTTTGGGAACATCTGACACATCAATCCTGTGGAAAATGGAAGATATCTATGATGTGTGGATGTTTGCTTGTTCATGATTTATTCATATTTTCCTTGTCTGGCTTAACATGCCAAAGACATTTTTGCTCTTGCTATCTCCAGGCACGAGAGGTTGCCTGTCAGTCACCGAGCCCAACTGGAGAACCAAACAGACTGCTCCCTTATTATCAACTTCTGAACCATGTGTGTGAGTCTGAGTTGGTGCACAGACTCACATGCATTGCAATACAGTGATGTCTGCAGAAGATTCTATGCTAAATATAGGATATAGTGGCACAGCAGTGTGCATAATGCAGCAAGAGGTTTTTTTTAGTTTAGACTGCATTCAGGTGTTGATGCCACACTTTTCTTTGAAAGCAGAAGCAATATAGATGTAATTACCTTTTCTGACCCACTTTGCTGTCTGTATTTCATTAACACCTGCAACCACCTAACATACCTGTATTTCATTACAGGTATTATTCTGTGCAGAAATAACTACTTTTAGAAATATCACTCATTTGTGTATATTACAATGTAATTAGTTAGAATAGGCAGATAACATTTTTATATAAATTGTGGAACATACGAGAACAACAACAGGTAAGATTATAGCATGTAAAACGGATAAATGGAGATTTTAAATATGCCATCTGTGATCCTTGAAAGTCTGGAAATCAAATTGCAGGTGGTTTGTTACTATACCTCGATAACTGAGTGGTGATTGACTCCAGCAGCAGCAGCGCTGTAAGAAGAAGAATAAAACTCTTATCTTGTCAAAATAATCAAAACTGTTTAGGTAAAAGCCATAAATGTGAGCTTATACACTAAATCAATTTTTCATGGTTTTGCCAGTGCATATTACATTATGAGAGAGAATTCTTAACAGTAGAACAACAATATAATAAAGTGATAACTCCAAACACTGGCAAAAAATATATGTATTTACTGAGAGAAAATACCAGCTACAAAATAAATTGAATTTCTCCAAGAATATATTTATATCTTACCAAAAAATTAGGCTGCTCATTAAAATGTGACACTTAATTTTTTTTTTTTCAAGAGAGCATCCCAGACATTTTTAAAATAAACAGAAGGAAGCCAAATGAAAAAACAAAAAACAAAGAAACAAACAAATGACATCCCACAAACACAAATAACTTCAGAGAGTCAGAGAGTTATCAGGCCATGTATGTGGCTTGTCCGTACTTTCCTAACAGTGGAAGCCGGGTCCTATCAACATGACTAATCATCCCAAGGTGAAGGCTTCTTTCCACTCAGTGCTGCCATTAATATAGCATGTTGCACTTTTATAGTAGCCTATTTGTCATGTATCACAAGACTGCAAAAGCTCACATTTATTTGAATGGGAGCGAGGCCGACATGCATTACACCAGTCAGCTTGCAGTGCTGTAAAATTAAAAGCCAGTTATGTGCTGACTGAATACTGGCCACTGTGAAGCCTCATCTGGGTGAGCATTTTTGGATGAGTATCCCATAGTGCCATAACGAAATAATGACTATCCGGATGCTGTCAGAACACATGTTTACACCTGTCCCTTTCACCTCATTCAACATCTTAATTTCTCTCCTCTCAAACCTTTAGCATATGATCTTATCAGATCTTATGTGCAGAGATTCACTGCAGTTAAAGCTTGGGTAAGTAATTTATTTTTGGCATCACTGGGCAAAAACTCCAAACTAACCTTTGAGAATGTTGCAATTCAAGTGGTCTGGACAAGATTAGACTTTGGCACCTACTCCAGGCTCTGTACTCAAATCTACCCGTGAAGGTACTTTTCAGACAGTCACGGGTCATTTCAGAGAGAGAGGTGTTCCTATTGGCTGTCCTACAAAGGTAGATGCACATGAAGGCTCTCGATAGATGGTGAAAGCCTGATACAACTACAGACAGCCCAGCAGGAAAAGTTGCTCTTCTAGCATCATCAACAACTGCATACACAGCAAAGTGAGCTAAGAGAAGAAAGAACAACATGATAAAAAAAAAACCAACCTGTCCATGAACCCTTCTCAAGGGCTCCATGGCTGTCTCATTGGGCTTTCTTTTGTCCCAAGAGTCTAATGCTTGACTACCACAAGTTTAAAAGAAATGCTTTCATGCTACACCACAAGACACACATATAAGTGTTAACTGTGTAGATATGACTGTCAGTGTAAGTTGTAACTTTACCTCTGTAATGTCAGACTATAAGTCAGACTACAACCATGTTGTTTCAGAGACTTTAAATTGCTGGGTAATAATTAATCAACTCACAGATAGGCAACAAACTAGGGCAAACACTGAAACCATTTACAAAGTATGGCCGTACTTGCTTACGATAAATAGCATTGGTTGTGTTTTAACTCTGTGTTGTTGGGGTTAGCTTTCATTCACAGTGTCACCAAGAACAAGACAAATGGTGGCAGTGACATTTATAAGTTACTTGGGTAGCCACATAAAAGAAAAACGTAAGTTGAGCGCACTTGGAAAATAGTCGGAGCATGTAAATATACCGTAGTACAATATGTTTTTGGAAATAATGATAAATAATCTAAGAGCTATTGCCAGATCAGATGAGATTTTCTTCCATTCTTGATCACCACAGGAAGAAACGCCACTAGTTTACTGGTATTATTGATTTCTTCGCTCTGGTGTGTTCAGAGTTAGAGAGAGAAAGCCACTGGACATGATGGTTATGACTAATGACATCACAGATGTCTAATCCTAACACACACACACACACACACTTGTTGGCCTCCATGTACTATATATAACAATGGAGAGGGTGTAAGATTTTCTCCTATAAATCTGTACAAACCCTCATTACTTTAGATATATCCTTGTTGTCTACTGAGAATATATTTCACCATGGTTGTGTCCTTGCAACAAAGTGTGTTTGGCTGTGTTATGAAACACAGAAACGGATCATATCTGGTGAGCAGTTGAAGCGGTTGCAGTATACATTCTCTGCCAGTGCTTTCTCAAAAATGTAAATCCCTTTTAAATATAAAAAACACATTCTTATTACTTCATGTCATCAAGACATTCTGAAAATCAGTCTTGAAAAACTTATTTTAAAAAGTGGCTTCCTCATGCCCTCTTCCCCATCTATCCCACAGGGGTTCACGCGAGAGTCATTATTTTTTATAGCATGATCATAAACCAAGCAAACAATCAACAGAAAAGTGACACATGCAGAGAAGGCCCACAAATTACGGTGGCACCTGGGCGTGTTCACTTCAAAACACCTGAAATACTTTAAAATAGAAATTGAAGTTTTTCCCCACTGAGTTTTTTGATGAAAGGATCTTAGCTGGAAATCGAAGCGCTAATTAAATAGATGGTGCAGCTGGCAGCTGCTACAGACGTTAGATTTGGGATGACTTCATAGGCCCCCGTGGCTCAGCGCTCGGCTGGAAATGAGAGATGATGATAGATGGGCAGATGGGCACAGGGACAGGAAGTTGCAGTGACACGGAGGTAAAAGTGAGCAGGTAACAAAAAGAGAGAAAGTGTCATAAAATGTCATAAGTGAGAAAGTAAACCAGTCTGGTTTTAGATGGAGCCAAAATGTGACTGTGAGACAGACAAAATGAAAAAGAAAAAGAACCGTAAATCTTCCATTTAAGTGACTGCCACAAATATGATAAATACATTAAGTCTGTACATGTGCAGCATGGGTCATTACAGATTACTAGCAGGACAATAAATGGTTTACAGCACATTCTTAAAATGATCACTTTATCAGTAAATGAATACACAACTAGAGCAGCACTGATGTAAGTAAAAGAAAACCCAATTGTCACATGAATCGCCTCCACTGTGCTACAGTATACTAAATATATAAACAAACCTCCACCACAGTTATATGGTGGGATGAGGATGTAATGTACTGGTGTGAAGTTCATTGACAGTTCATAGATTATTTGCTAATTATTATATTAGCCAGTGGTCACTAGTCGGCAGTGTAAGTCCACAGCGAGTGTATCCAAGCGCGTGAGCATGCGCACGCCGGGCTAGTATCGGAGGGAATTGAAGAGATAAACAGGAAGGGAAGTTGTTGCCAAATCGCTTCTGTGTGTGACTGACGTTACTCTATTGAAAACTTAAGTACTGTGACTTCTTCGTCCTGCCTGGTGATTCCTAAACATCGCTGAGGACTGCTTGGAATGAAGCAGTACTAACTTGAGGCCTTTTCAAGTGCCTGCTTATCGTTCAGAACTTTCAGAAAACTCAGTGCCTGAAAAGGTCCCAGTTAAACAATTTCCTTTCTCTTGCCTGTGGAGGAATGTTCTTAAATTCACTGATTTTCTGCGTTAGTGCTCCATCAGAGAAAGACAGATCAACAAAGCATCATGAAAAACAAATGTATTTCAGGATATTTGGTGTTGGAATGCACCACTCACAATTTATTTTTTCAAGGGCACCACCAAAGCTTGCAAACACACAGAAGAACAGAAAGCGATTGTGTTGGCACTCCATCACCTCTAATGCTCTCTTACCATCACCCACAATTCATCTGGCAATATTTCTGCTTGTCGATGGGGCCTTGTCATCTCTGTGCCATGCCTTTCAAATGACCAGGTGAAAATGGACGTAGTCACCCTGGAAAGCAGCGTTCCTATAAAGACTGAGATTCATCATGGAGGGGAATAATGCATTGGATTTAAGTGCAGAACCACCACAGGCTCCTACATGCTGGGTTACCATTCTAATTACTTTCTTTGCACCCAAATCAAGATAATTGATTATTGAAATTATTGAGGGCCACCTTAAGGAAATTAAATAGGAAAAGAGCTGAAGTTAAAACATAACCACACTCACAGAACACATGCCGGTAATCCAAGTTGGGGCCAAAGCAAAGGTGTATCAAATTTATGTGCTAATCTCAAAAGAAAAAAAAAAAGATGAATTGGACATAATTTACTATGGGTGTATTGTTTTTTTTTTCCCCAGATTCCCATGATTATTTAAGTTAGAATCACTACATTCTAATAAATTCAAACACATAATCACACACACAAACACACCGACGAGTAAACACCCAGAGAAATTAAAGGCTCAAGACTTTTTCCAATAAACAATATTATCCTGTCCTTGAGCAGAAACATTACTCTGCTGAAAGACTACACTTTATATGTAAATGCCATAAGTGATGATTATGTTACTCTAATCAAAATAGTCCTTTAATATTTTATAAGTTGTGGGTGGAAGGCAGAAAACAAACTGTGGCTCCAGTGCTCAACTTTGGGCAATAAAGCCTGTTGTGACTGCAAACTCCTGCCTGTGTTAGTCGTAGAGGTGTGGAGAACGCTACAGGCCATTTTTGCTGTGGCTTTTTTTGGCTACAGATAAGGGACTGTTACACTCTCCAAAATTAGCATGTTTATTGCTTGCTGTTGCCCTGACATGCCTGTTTGCATATCTAGCTCCTAGTCCAGGCACCCTCCTCCCCCTTTGTTTGAAGTTGTGGTATTGTTAGGCACGTTAAGTGGAACTATCCGCGCTCTCGGAGTGACAGTTCTGCTGAAACATTATGCTTAATCAATCATCTTGCGTGGTGCCAATTTACACTTAGAACCTCAGAGATGTGTTAATAAATAATTTCAAAAAGTTTAAGTTTAAGCCTTTTTGGCTGTTGAACAATCTGTAAACACAATGAAAATTGTTACTTTATTAAGATGCCATATAATACACGCTATCAAATATCCCTCTAGTACATATTGAGAAACAATGGCTTTCATTTAGAGTTGTGTTTCTGGTCACTTGGTAAGTTTAATTTACTCCGTCCTTTCAGCTCCGTTTTGGTCTCCACCAAACCCTGAGGGACGTATCATTTGCACCAGGGATTACCTGTTATTACGTTACATACACCCATTTTTTCAGTCTAATTGAAATCGAAGACTTCTGGTCAGCTGTTTACATGGGATGTGATTAAAATCCTCCGGTGTTTACATGTGGCAACACAATGATTTGGAGCAGGAGTGTGACACGTAGAGGTGATGAATATATCAAGCGGTTGTGTTGGATCCAGTTAGTGTGACCCAGTAAGTTAGTGTTGGATCCACAGAGTTTTATTTTCATTTTTTTTTAATGAGTCTGATGCTTAGGTCTATCCTGGCTTCATTCATTTTGTCATGCATTTGTTTGAAGAAGTTGTTATTTCTTCATTTCTGACCATTCAGGCATCCAAATATATTCAGTCTTTTAAGTTTTTCTATTCAAAGCAAACTTGCCATAGAGCAAAGTTCAGCTGGGAAGCCACAATTGTGATGTAGTAGAGAGATGTAAGTCGCCTTTTGGGGAAATAGAAACAGCTTAATACAGCTCTGCTACTGAGCTTCAACGACAATACAACAAATAATCAGAAACAGATCATCACTTAATGCAGTAGATATTCTATGCATTGTTAATATAAAACGCCTTTTTATCATAGTATTGTTGCAGCATTGCTGCGCTCTGCATTTTACGATTACTTCACTAGATAACTCAGAGACGTCTTTCATGCAGCACACGTACATGTCACATTATACACAGTCATGCACACATACATGTACAGTCATTCATTTTTGATATTTACTTTCAAAATGGCTGTAAGCACAGAACCTTGAAAACATCCCAGAATATGCCCTGTGTTGACCTGCATTTTACCCCATATCATTAAAGTCCCTGATAATATGCTGTGCATTCATGCTGCAGTTCTTGCCCTCAGCATGAATGCTGAAATATTAGACAGAAGGGAATTAAGGATGCTGGTGGGTCCCCTATGTGTCAGAAATTAGGTCACGTTATGCAGTGAAAAGAGAGATTTCTGTGTACAATCTACTGTCGTAATTTATGCAGGTTCCCACCCCCCACAGACCATCTCAAAACCGTTTCTTTTCCCGCCGTCTTCACATTCTGAAAACAAATCAGCCCCCAAGTTTATGTTTGGCATAACTGTGATGCCATTAACTAGAACAAAGGAACAACGGTTTCTCCCTGTTCCCACTGTTTGAAACAAGTTGTTGTCTTAAGGTCTGAGGTCCTGAGGAAAAATTTTGAGTCCTCCATCAGGTGACAACCAAAGTTTAGTCGTTTGATGACTAAGTTTGACTGAGTTTAGTTTATTAATTTACTGTAAGTTTATAGCTACAAATTTGTTATGTAAATGTATCTGTTACTCTCGTGATCCAAAACATTATTCTTTAATCCAATTGCGAATTTCCCTGCAACCGAAAAACAGATATTGAAATACATTCTACTGCAATAATACCCGTTACCTGTGCCAGATATGTGTTCCAGAGGACTAGTCACTCAACCTCAGTAACAAGAGTGGCATAGTCTGACTCTTTAATGGCCATTGATAGCTGAAATATTTGATGGATTATGAGCGAGAACATCCTTCACAAGGAAATAACTTGAATTTTAAGACATAACACAACATGTGTACACCATTCCCTGGATTTTAATAGTGAAGGATTAGGAAAAGTACACTTAAAATGCAAGCCATTAAGCTTATTCATCTAGTTCGAATGTAGAGTATGTCACTGTAACCATTATTGATAAGGGTTAATTGCACCAAAGGAACAATAAAAAAAAAAAAAAATAATAATAAAAAATACAGTGTGTAATATTCAGAAAAGTAAACTTGCTGTTTGAAAAGAGAAACAAAAAATAAGACATTGTGCCAGGTTTAACCCTTTATAGAGTTCATTGGAATGATTGGAAACTCAAAGTTTGAATCTAGTGTTAATGTAGGACGGGTAAAATTTGTGTTTATGTGAAAAAGCTTTAAAATGACACATATAAAGGATATATTTTAATAAAGACAAATTTGTTATTTTTTTCCCCTAAAATATTCTGTCTATACCTTTTAATTATAGGATGTCTCTTTTATAGCAGTGGAGCCACTCTAGACATTGACATCTCCCCAAAGAGAACTAGGAGCAATTATCTTCCTTTGTAATGTTGTGGCACAAGCATGTTTTACATTAAAGCGGGGCTGGGCGATATGGCCTATAAAAAACATCTCAATATTTTTATCATGCGACACGATATATGTCACAATATTTTAAAATTTCCTCTAAAGCACTTAATATTAATATAATCAATATAATTTCACATTTTCATGCAGGTGAAGATACCAATGTGATGATTCCACCAGTCCCTGCAACATCTGTCTACATCATTTACTGTTTATCCATTAGAGGTTTCGATTGGTGTTTTTTAAATTTGTATGTAAAATGGGAAAAACACAACAAAAGTTACATTTATTATTAAATTCACTATTTCAAATAAGACAATTGCACACAAATGCATTTAACAAATGGAAATAAATAATGGGATTATGTACGCCTGTATACTAATCCAAATCTAAACCACTGACAGATCTGGTCAGGGTCCTGCACAGGTCCAGTTTTGAAAACCCTCACCCATAAAGCTCAGAACCAACCCATTATCTGCAATTATTTGTCCAACCTGCACCTTCCAAGACCTGTTAATTTAAGTCCCGTGACCTGACCCGCGGGCCATGATTAAACAAACAGGCTGTGAGGCTGAGAGTTGTGTTTTTGAGTTGTTGCAGCAGCTGCTGCGTCTAAGCAGTTTTCAACGTGTTTACTTGGGGACGATGTGCCTATATTGCAGATATCAAATGCTAACACTTTATGACGCTGTTTTACAAGCAGCAAAGCCACTGACAACATTATTTTCATATTCAGTTATCACACATATCACACATAGCTTCTCCCAAATGGCCGTCTTGACCGTGGGTAGCTGACCTCGTGTAGGACTCCCTTCTGATCACATAAAACTCACACAGGCTCTTCATTTTCTGCTCTCTCTCCTCACTCTGCTTCTCCTGATACAAAAACACACATGCGAGAGAGTTTTCTGGATGCTCGAAAGAGTGAGCTGTCTGTTGTGAGAGTGAGAGAAGCGAAACTCCAAAGTGAATTTCATGCCGACGGCTTGAAACGTCATTTACTGTATCTCGTGTAGAACAAGCTATGAGTACATCAAGTAAATTCGATATATTGCCCACCCCTGCATTAAAGTAGTAATTATCAGTGAGTTGCATTTGTTTTTTCATGTGGCTATAACTGTAAAATGAAATAGCTATTCACAGGAGAAGGTTATGCCAGTTTAATTGACTGCTAATAAAAAAATAAAAACCACAACATCTTCAGGTTGCGGTTCCACTGTAAAATGAAATAGCTATTCACAGGAGAAGGTTATGCCAACATCTTCAGGTTGCGGTTCCAAAACAGGCACTTGATGCAAAAAGGCTTTTTCCTTTTGCAACCACATCTGCAACACCCCTCCAACAGTATGAAGGTTTATAGTAATTATGATTACTTCTGGGACAGCCAGCAACATCATGCATATAGCCTATGCTGCTTTCTTGTCAGGCAAATTGAATAAAACATGAGATGAGCAATTGTTCCTAATTTTGAGCACTCAAACATTTGCTGATGTTTGCTTTTGTTACTGGCTCGTCTTGTCTTGATAATAGTAAGTCATTTTCCTGTTTTCATTGTGGTACACATTAGTAAGATATAATACTACAAATAGTCTTGTCTTGTTTGTACATCATGTATTGCAGTTCATTTTTGTGTTCCAGCAATGATTATTACTGCCCCTGCCCCAGTCCAAGTCAAACATGTTCATGCCATGACTGGTTATTCATAGTCACAATGCTCCACCATCTACTGGGCTCTATGGGCACGACTCTTCTTCAATCATGGTTATTATTGTTTACTAGTTTACTATGCATTTGCATGAATAAAGCCCCATCTGCTAGTCCTCTCCTCTGTACCTGTGATGACTGTGGTCAGGAGTAATGTAATGCACTAGCCTTTAGGGTGGAGCCTGTGTGAGAAAGAATGTTAGGTTACATATTGTAACCCTTGTTCTAGCACAGTTGTAGCCCCCTGCTTTCAGACGCTGCTACTCCTGCATTGCTGGCTGATGTGGTGTCAGGATGTAGGATTGAAGTTTGCAGGCCAGTAAGCTCGTAATGACAGGCGGACTGGTTGGTGGGGCTACAGTCATGGAAATGTTCAGTCGCTGACAGCGTGACTATAATTGGAGGAGAGCAACACCTGCCCCACCTGTACTTATAGAACAAGGGTTACAGTTCAAGATTCAAGATCACTTTGTTGTCATTGTATAAAAGTACACAATAACATTTCAGAACACTGCATGAAAACAAGATTCATAAAAGATAGAATTATCACTCACTCATCCGAACCTGTCCATTTGCAAATGGACACATTTAAACATTCATTTATTCATTTTTGCTTTAAAAGATAATGCACCTGTATAAAGATGTGTATAATAGATAGGTAGGTAAAGTAGTAAACAAATAGTATTGCACAAGTAGTTGATAGATTTGACCTACTGGTGATTATGTTGTGGGTGATTTCAGAGCAGAGTTCAGTGTGACGATGGATTTGGGATAGAAACTGTTTTTAAGTTGCAGTAACCTGCCAGAGGGCAGACATTCAAGCAGCTGTAGTGGAATGAGTCCTTTAAGATGCAGTGTGTAAGTCTTTGAGAGTAGGCAGATGGATGTTGATAATTTTTATAAATGGTGGTGCTTCCTTACCTGCTGCAGTGTTGTTACAACGCCATATCAAGTGAGTGATTGAGGACATTCTCAATGGTCCGACGGTAGAAAGACACAATCAGCTGTTGATTTCGCTCAGTTCTCAGGAAGTACAGTTGTTTTTGTGCTTTTTAATGAGGCGGTGTGTGATATGTGTGTCTCCACTTCTTCTCAATTTATGTTCAGTCCAGATTTCTCCATTTAAAGTCAAGGTTCAGCCTCTGACCCTTCCTTCTATAGGCAAATTTACCTCCCCCAGTGATCAAACCCACCACAGTTGTGTCACCTGCAAACTTTATGATAGTATTTGTCATATGATACGGTATACAATCATATGTGCAACTGGTTTAGATTTAACTCTAACTTTTTTCTAATGATTTACTTCTAACTTCCCATGATCAAAGGATGTGGACCCTCGATTTGGGTTTTTCAAATTGAGAGTCTTAAGACTTAAGAGGGTGTTGCACACTGTGCATAATCATTTTGGGTTATTTGAATTAAATTGATGTGACTTTTAATTTAACGGACTGAGAAGTTAAAATCTTAAGTCTTAAAATGAAATGATGACTTTCAGATTGTAGTGAGGGATAGTGTCAAACAAAAAAAGGAAATGCCATATTGACGCTATTATTTTATGTCATGTCTCCTGTGATCAAAGCAAATTTCTACTCAAGTACTGACAGCTTCAATGGCTCATAACTTACATCAGAAAACTTGTGTCATGAATACTATCAACCCTAAAGTGAGCCATGATCTGATCTCCATCGGTTGTCTAGCTGGGACGGTGCTGAGTGTACTGCAACAGTACCACGCACTGCAAGCACCGCAGTCAGCTATGCTAACTCAATGAGTCGCTGAGGCAACTGAGAAAATGAGATGTTCGGACCTTTCTGTCCTACTGCCCCTCTGAGCCACAATATGGACACCACTATTCTGCCTTTGCAACCCACATTGCGGTCAAAAAGGGATTGCATGTTATCAAGTTAACAAAACATGTCTCAAGGCTTTTGTCTTTCATGTCTTTCATGGAGCAGAAAAGACATCAAAGACATAACAAGCAAAGACGCACATCCTCTGGAGCTGCATAGTCTTTTTTGTCCTCTGTGGTGCTTCACCAAACTTAACGCAGCTACATCATAAACAAAGGGAATGTGGACACAGTCTCCCTCAAGTTCAAGTCTAAACAGACACTGTACTAACATAATTCTTAACATAACTAAGCTTTTGTTTAGCTCCTGTCGAAACTTAAAAATTGCCTTCACTTTTCATTTTGAAACCAAGGGAGTCTCCTCCTCCTGACCTTTAAAAAGAAATCAAATTTAAGGCATTTCTGTATTGGTTTCACTTTGCAGACCCAAAAGCTCCACCCACTTACCCTCTTTATGATGTCCATACAGGTGTTTAACGAGGTGCCATCTGACCAGTTTTTCCTCCTCTTTGTCTCCACGCACCAGTGTAATGGCGCTGCAAGAAATGGAAACATACACCCGCTCACACAAACTGTCTCTCTGAATAAAAGTCTTAAAGTTATCCGTTCTTGCGCCCTAATCTCTTTTTGTTTGAAATTCTTAACAGTGTTTATTATCCTAGCGTGCCATCTTCTTTCACCCTCTCTCTCCTTGCCTGCCGAGGTGAGCAAAGTGGCTTAGATGTGGTGACAGGGAATGATTCCTCAGTGTGGCTGTATGGAGGCAGCGGAACCTCAAAGAGGCTTATGCACTTTTAAGGTTAGCAAAAATACTTACACAGCTTGTGATCTGAACATTGGGTGATATCAGCAGCATAAGTACCTCGGCAATAATCCAAAAAAAGAGATGTCCAAGTCCCCACACTCACTACAACTTCCAATCTCTGCTTTGTACACACCAAGTCAGAAGACTTTTCATAGGTGTGGTACCACTACACCATTACTCAATTCATTACTCACACAAAACATTGAAATTACTTATGATCTTTCACCACAGTACAGAAAATAAAATAAAAACAAACATTTGGTTGAAACGTTTTCGGGGAATATGATAAATTGTTGTATTCATGCACTTTTTATGCTGAAAGCCTGTATTACATTATCCTTGAATCCCATGAGATGAGCTTGTTGTTTATTTGAGACAAGCACCAGCACATTATATTGTTTGTTTTCTTTACTAGCAGGATCTAATGTAATTATACTGTATGAAATTTAGAACTAAAACTATTTGACAGTGGAATACTTATATTCTTCTTGATGTAATCCATGTTTAACAGAGTAAAATAACAGGAGACATTATGGAACCTCGAGGGCCTTCAGTGTAAAATCTTGGGGAATGATGAAAGGATCTTCTTTTCTGGTTAATTTATAACTGGTAGAATTCCAGGAGGTCTTCTGAAACCCTTGTAAATCATTCTTTCCATACTGGTGATAGATTGTGGCTTTTGAAGTGGTAGCATGTTAAAAAATGTGATTTGGAGTGTTTACTGTGAGAAATGGCCCGCTGCTCATAAACTTTTTAAAAAAATACCCATTTCCCTCCATCCATTTAAACAGCAGACAGAAGAAGATGTCGGAGTGGATAATTCTATATATGGAATGCACACCCATACAGTATCATCATTCCAGGTTACTTACAGGGTTGTGTGCGTCATTTCTATTGAAGTCATTGGGCTCATTAGTTTTACAGAAGTCTGCTGGAAGTTACTTTTATGATCTTGTAGGTTAACAATCAGTTTTAATTATAAAAACTTTATTTTGTATTTTTGGAAGATTCTTCTGGATTTTTCCGATAGACCTGCCACATATGGGATGATCACGTTCTTCCGCTTTTCACTTTCTGCCTCGGGTGGTTCTTTGTGATGCCTTTTGGACGATTTGACAAAGGTCCACTTCGGGTAGCCGCATGCCTGGAGCGCTGCCTCAATGTGTGTCAATTCCTTCTGTTTTCCCTCTGTGCTTGAGGGAACCTTCTGGGCCCGGTCTTGTAGTGTCCGGATTACCCCAAGTTTGTGCTCCAGTGGGTGGTGGAAGTCAAACAAGAGGTACTGGTCTGTGTGTGTGGGCTTCCTGTAGACCGCGATGCTGAGGTTACCATCCTTACCAAGAGACACCGCACAATCCAGGAAGGGCAAACTGTTATCCTTCGTATCCTCTCTGTGCAATTCAGTGTGAGTTCCTCAGTTCGCGCTGTCTGTTCTAAGCTTGAAACATGTACAACTCAAGTAATTCATACAAGATGTCTAAAATAAAAAGAGACATCAGCTAAAATGTTTTTACACTGAACAATAATACTGTAGATGTGTAAGTGATGCGGTTCAGTAATGACAGTGAGTCATTTCACCTTTTTTGGACTGGAAAGCAAATTGAGAATCAGAAGATATTTGGGTTGAAATAATTGTTGCAACTTTATTTTCACCTGTCATGCTACACCATGTGTAACTTTATGAAGTAGACATTTAAATATTTGTTTTTTCACCTTTGTTTTAGCACTATACAATTTTACATTTTTTGTGTTGGCACCTCTCTTTTAAATTGCAGCATTTATACATCTCAGTGCACATTCTGGGCAATAATATCGTTGAATTTAACGATAGTCATTATCATTTTGTCTCGCATGACTTCACATGACCTGTTACGTAAAACTTTCTTCAAGCAGTGAGTCTTTGTGCTTGTCAACTATGATTGAAAAGCACCACATTCTGCTTTCACATTTACCCAGTTGTGTGTAATGACACCTGAAAGCAGCAACTCCAAGTTCCTTGCAGTTGGCACCCAAGCAACTCTACTTCAGAGGCTGGAGGTTAAGTGTGCTGCTCAAGGGCATCTCTGCTGAGCCAGGATAGAGCTTGATTCCACTTCCCAAGATGAGCTTTTCTATGCTGATTTATTCAAAAGAGTCATTTAAATGTTTGCCGAACAAACACAGCTGTTGAATGGAGTATAGCTGCTTCAATATGGCTGAAGTTATTTAGGGCGTTACATATAATGAATGAAAATGAATATTACTGACTCATACACCCTCATCTGTATGAGTCAGATGAGGGTGATATTTACATATGTTTTATCACTTTTGATATGATGTTAATAATGAATTAAACATTATTTGATGCAGTTTTCAGCATTTACATCTAAAATATTAAGAGCTGCTTGTTTTCTTAGAGTAATCATTTGATTGCTAACTGCTACTGTCCCTTGTCACAATTTCAATAGAAATGATGTATTTAGAAAACAGAATTAGAGTTTAGTGATAACAATGAAGACACGCTGATTTGTTTCAGTCACAATTTTCAGGTAGAATACATCGCTTCACACCAACCGTCATTTATTCCTTCCTAATCCACTAAATTACTACTTCCATATAGTCTGGAAATTCGTTTTCCCCCCATATGTAGGCAGAAATTGAATAATGGCTCAAAAAATAGAGTGGAAAATGAAATTGCTATTAGCTCTAATTACTTTTCCCATTTATATTTTAAGAGTGACACAAAGATTAATGAAGCTCTCTACTATTTTAAGCAAGGTTATTTAAATGACTGATTTTACTGTCCTTATATCATTGTATTAATCTTAACACAGGACAATTATTTTAATTTTTTTTCTATTACTATTCAAGATCTTTATTAGTAAGGCTGCAACCTGTCTGTTAGGTGTTGGATGAAATTGAAACATCTTTTTCCAAAAGCTTAATTCATACATGCTTTTTTACTTTAATACTGTTTCACATTTTCTTACTTTCCTGTGCTTAAAATTTAATGTGTATATTTGTCGTTACATCAAATATGATTCATTTAGCTTTTTTCTAAAGCAAATTAAAATAAACATACTTTAAGGATAAACATCTTTTGCCGGACACAACACAAAAAAAACAAAATGGGACCAAGTGAATATAATTTAAAGCTTTCATTTATTATCTTTTAAAACAAATGACATTTCCAAAAGTAGCTGACAATAAATGCATTCCAGGACAAAAGGCAAACAGCAGCTTTGAACTAGTTTTCCTGCCTTCTACAAGGCAGAGTCAATTATCCTTAAGGATAATAACCTGGGTTGGGTTAAACAAGCAGGATTTATTCAATATCAAAATGTAAACATATGTATCATACATTATGTAAAATTTACTGATAGAACTTTGGTTAAAATGTGTGAAATGACTTTAAAAGAATACAATAAAGGAAACAAAATGTGTCTCATGAGTTATGAGGATATATAAAGGAAGACTAATTGCATGCTGTGCTAAACAAACTGGAGAGGGAAGAAAATCCATTAGTGAAAGTCCATTAGACCAACTTCCCTTGCTATTAATTCTGGTCTCTCATTGTCCGTCAGCCTGCTTCTGTGACTCTCTCCTCAAAACTTTCACGTGTTTCTCTCCGTATATACCATCTTGATGGGAGCATTCACAAAGAGAACAATCTTGTGTGTGTACAGTAATGGAGCCGAGTTGAGTGGAGCAGAGATAGCAGGGGAAATTGCCAACTGTGCCCTCCTACGCGATAATATTGTCATGTTAGATTACCCATCAGCCTGTTGGCACTGCCCTGCATCTCCTTGAACCCACAACCCTGGTGAAAAGCAGCCAACGGCTAATGGTCTTTTCTACAGAGAGCTGTTTTCTGCATCTACAGTGCAGTGTGCTATCACATATTCTGGGCCTTAATAAATAGCTCAGTTTTGAAGTATGTCTGCCTGTGTGCTTTATCAAAATCTGGGCTGTATGTCCCTGTGTTCACTGGCTTTTTGTTACCCACCTCTATTTTAAACAGTGTTTAAAATCTCTTTCTGTAGATGCAAATTTAATGGTTATCAGAGTATCCACTTTGCAGCGCCCTTAGAAACAGTTGTTCTGGTTCAATGTCCTGCTCAAGAGCACTAAGCATCAAGGGTTTAGAAGACAAGGAGGCTCTGGGGAAATCAGATTGCCTCTCTCTGTATATTGTGGTTGCTGGCATAAAAAATAGGCTAATAGCAAACTACTTATCAATGTACATGTGTTCAGATTAAAAAAACAGTACATTGAAAAACTGTATATCTTGCACTCCATTACATTTTAGCCGGAGGGAACGCATGATTTTAAGATAATAATTAAGGTTCTTAAGTGTAACATTGACGTTGAGGTAATCGTAGGAATGGAAAGTATGTTATATGTACTTGGTACTTATATGTAAAATTAAAGTTCAGAGGATTTCCAGAGTGAATGTAGACAAATATTTTCTCTGAAATGAACTAAAACGTATGAATAGTTATTGCCCCAGCACTGGGATAGACATGCAAAGGGTGTTGTTTTTGCCAGTGTCTGTCTCTCTGCCTGTTCTTCAAATAACTGAAAAATGAATGCGTGTAACATTAGCAAATTCTTCAGCTGATTAAATTTTGATTCAAAATGTATGTTAATTAGTGGCCTAGTGGGAACCTATTTGTTCTTGTTCCAAGAACTCTGGTTTTTGCTACCCTGCAACGATGCAAATTCCCCCATTGTGGGACTAATAAAGGAAAATCTTATCTTTTATTGTCATTTTTTCTGTACTTGCGCACAAAATCATAATTAAAAAAAAAAAAGAAGCTGTTTCTCAGTGAGAATCACAGACTGTGACAAACATTGCTGCTGGTGTGCAAGGTTTCAATCAGTCACTCAATCAAATATTATTTGGACAGTCAAAAATCACAAATGATAATTTGTGGGTTTTCACAAAACTGTACTGATGCGGCACTCTCTGCCCCAGACCCTCGAACCAGGTGAGGATTCTGGTTTTAGCCCACTGGATGTTGCATTTTTTTAATGTTATATTTTCAAACATAATCAAGCTCATTCATATCCAAAATGTGCCTGCACACGTACAGCAACCACCTGTTGAACACAGATTAGGACAGTTAAGCACAGAGACTCTGATGACTGGTCATGAAGATGATATGCCTGCAATGGGCCACAAATTAGAGCAACCTTGTGTAAGTTTTCAAACTGAGCTTTGTTTTTCAGGCACTACACAGTTCTCTATACACCATCAAAGCAAGGTTTGCACTGTTTCAGGAGCTTGATTGACAGAATTCACCTATTGTTATATATCCATAGATCATTTATTAGATTATAAAGTTAAAAAGTGATACAGACTCATTGGTGTCATTCAGTGGTTAACATAATGCCTCCAAACATGATTTTTTTCTTCTGGAGACTCTGATTCATGGGCTGGTTAACATGATGGAGCCTTATTTTGCCTTATTTTTCTATGTGTGCTCTTAGTCACTGTTTCATCAAACTGTTTTTCTGAGGACCCATTTGGTAAAAATGACAAACATTGCAACCAATTCCACAATAGGCCTTATTTATAAATCATGAAAAAAGAGAATTTAAGCATATATAAATGTTCCTCGCCATTTTTATGTTACTTTCTTTTATCTGGAATAAGTAAAACAGCCATTTCTAATATGTTTAATAAATCACAACTGTATTTTGTGCACTGGTTACTGAAAATAAATACAAGTTATAAATGAGCCAAAAATAAATACATGTTGGTGAACTTAACCAGCTATCAATCAGATTTAAGATACTGTTAAATCTACATCATGGCATTGGAATATTTCCATTAAATCTAATTGTTCAAGAAAATAGATTAATGCATTAATATAAGCCTTTAACCTAGAGTCATTTTATTTCCATATTTTATCTACTTTCTCTTCTTGTCATCATGGTATATTCTATTTGAATATTGTATCCCTCTTATTTAGCCAGCAGCTTGGAGCTATACACCTACATTATCCACATGTAATATCTCAGACCAGTGAATACACCTCTCAAATTGACATGGACACCATAACTCCAGTTGAAAGATACAAATACAACAAATGAAGATATTTTAATGTTGATGGAAACCACCCATGTGTGGATAAACTTAAAGCACAAATAAAGGCATGTGTTGGTTTGGCTGCAGGTCTGCATGTTCTAATGAAGCCATGCTGAATAGCTCTCAGCCTTTATTAGTTACCTGTGGATGAACACAGAATATAGACTTTTATACTGCAGAATATATTGAGCTATTGCAACGAAAGTTTAATATGTAAAATTTGACTGAACAGCTGGAGATGGCGTCGCTGAAACAATTTCCCTGTCACAAGTCACAAAATGGGACCCCAATGCAGAAACAGATCAGGTTAAACAAAGTCTTTATTTACCGACAACAAAGTCCAACAGAAATAGTCCGTAACAATACACAAAATACAACTAAAAGAGGAAACAGAGACTGAGCTTGACGTTTTAAAAAACTAACGAAGTAACAACAGAAGGAGAGAACAAAAAGCGAGGCAGAACCAACAAGCCTGAATCAAAAATCACAAGAACCAAGGGCGAGGCACACTGCATAACCGAACAAGCAGGATACTCTGGCACTGAAGAGAAGTCCAAGGAGGGTATATCTAGTGGGTTGATTGCCGGTAAATGCAGGGCAGGTGTGCCTCTTCAGCCATGGGAGGAGGCGAGCAGAAACACCCACTGGGAAAAAACACAGGGAGGAGGGGCAGGGGAAGCAGGAGCACAGAGAGCAACAGGACAGGCAAAACAAATCAGCAAGCAATAACATAAACCATGACAGTCCCAGAGGGACTGATGGATTATGGCTTCTGATGAACAAAGCCCATTTAGGACAAACAGATTATGGGTTTACTGTAATCTGCACATAATGCATTTTACTCCCTCCTTTATTTCCTGCATAATCCGCTGCAATCCCATTTAATTTAATTGGCCAACAGATCATTCTGTTTCATGAAATGTAATTGTCTTGCTCTAATGCAGTGAAATACATTATATATATGGATCAAGGAAGAAACACAAAAGATAATAATAACTGCATCTTCTATAGTATTAATATAGACATATCTATGTTTTCCCATTTTTTGTTGTTTTCTTGGGACATAATTTTCAAAAATTTTTAAAGATGAAAAAAATCAAAAGTTCACTGTCATTCATCCATTTTGTGAATAAAAAGACATAATTTTAAAGTGTATATTAAGATGTGCAGGGCATGGACTGATAAAACTATATGAATTCATTTCATGTAGCGACATGATCATTCACTGTGGCAGATCTTTAATTTTCTCCCAGTGCCATTCGAAGAAGACATTTTCCCATTCTTCTTCATCTTCATTTTATGAAGTCCAGCCCCCAACCCTGTAAAAGTGACAATGTTATTGTTTTATTTCCCCTACTCCATTGCTTAATAACCCTTCCGCGACTTCTTTCTTTATTTCCTGATAAATGTATTTATATTGCAATATTGCCAGGGCAATAAAACAGTACATTCTATTCTTTGATGAAAAGGAAAGATGCTGTCACATCTGTATATCTAGTATGAGCATTTACGGTTTTGTTAAAATCACTTTATACAGTTTTTTCACTTCACTCTCTATAATTGTCATCTCAATATTTCCAGCATTTTGCGCTGTGTTTTGTTATTTCAAACCAAATCATAGCCCTGGGTGAACAGAAGAGGTCAAACTGAGGGAGAGTATCACAGCGCTCTGCTGCTCTATGTTATTTATGGGCATAGAGTAATCCTCGGTTATCTTGAAGCTGTGACTGACTCATTCTGAGGGAGAAAAAAAAAAATTTCAACTCATAACCCTTTTTTTTTTTTTTGAGATAGCAGTGATGCATTTTTTTCCTCAAATAAGAGTGAGTTGCAACTTCTCAAATGCAATATGTCATTATAATAAAAATGTAAATTGGAAGCCAGTTAATGGACTTTAAGTATTTAATCAAAATTAATTAATATTATTTATTGTGCACATTAAATTAAATACATAAAAAAACAAGGATAGAAAAAAGGTGATTAGTATGTATATTGTTGCGTTATTATTTAAAATATTTAGGAAAAATTTTAGCCGCGATGATATTCTTTAACATTTGTTACCCCTCAAAACATGTTCTAAAGTACATACAAAAGGTCTGCTAAGACTAATGTTTTTACGACATTCAAAAGTTGTAAAAAGCCTAAAAAGGGGCCTGAAACACATCTATTCTTTCTCCCACTTTGAGAAATTCTGAAATTCTGAAATTCTGAGTCCTGCTAGCTCTGTTGGTTGAGCAAGCTTGGCAGGTGAAAGAGCATTAGCATCAAGATGGCTACTATTGGAAAGATGAGAGATATTGAGCTATAACATACATGTTTGAGCCTCAGTCAGAATCAGACTCAGATGAGGGGTCAAAATTTGTGACTAAAACACGTATATCAGAATAATAAGTGTAGTATCTTTTGTTGACGGGGTGTTTTTTGTTAGCTTGTTAGGTGGTATCTGACGGTGCATGGGTGACATCTTTAGTTGTTGTCAAATGTACAATAATATCTTCTACAATTTATGTTGACATCTCGAAAGCCAATTTCACCTCATATCCTAACTTGACCAATGCTCAGATATACTTAAGAAGGCAATCCACTGAAATAATTTCCGTTGAGCATTAACAATAATAATATCTTCACGAACCATTATCTTAAAAAATACACAGTAAGTTAATGCTTTTCACAAAGACTTAGGGTCCTATCCACATAAAGATTGTGCAGCTCTTGCTCTGTAAAATGGTACAATTTGATGAAACTAAATAACGTGCAATCCACAAAGCACGCCCTACGTTGAATCGCACCTGAAATGGGCGCAAACTGCATTAACACACAGAGAGCGTCCAGGGTGTGTCCGTTCTATTTGCATGCATGTAAATTAGGTAATATTTTTTAAAAATTGCCCCCTCCCTATGTAGATAAGGTTTGTTGCAAATAATATCTGATTCACAAAGGCAAGCGCAAATTGCTCCAGGCACTTAAAGTGGTGCAATTTAACACCAGTGAGACCTGTTGTTTATATTGGTGCAATCCCCCGCTCTCTCTTTCTTTCTCCTTTCCGAAGCACATATACGAGTGCTGTCATTTGTGATGGAAGCAGTGACAGTCCAGCTGTTTTAAACATTATTTCTAAGGGAAATGTTGGGTTTTCTGTAAGCTATATTCAAGGGTTAGGTATAAACCTGCCCTTTATGAAAACTGTCTTGCGATAACTTCTTTGTGATTTGGCGCTAAATAAAACAATTCCACATTTCACCGTGACAATTGTGCCTAAACGTGTTCTTAGAATAGTTTCACATCTTATACAAGTGGTGTTACTGGCTGTGTCTCAGTAGATAAGCGGGTCATCCACTAAACGCAATATGCTACAAAAACAAAGGCAAATAGATCAGTAAAATCCAAACGAAGCAGATCAATCGGTACTGCTCAACTTTCGCCTTGAAATGCTTATTCACAGGCTTCATTGATAGGTCATAGTGGACTTAATATTGACCTAAAGAGTCAAGTCCAGTGACATCTCCACTCTAAGGCATATAAATTAGGACATAAGATTGAGGACCACAGACAGCTCCGTACAAACTCATTTATTTTGTTCTGGAAACTTGAGCCCCCTTCGTGTTGAAGCTTATTTCTCCTGAGCTGTTGCTTGTTTTTTCTATTCAACAAAAAGGGAAATTGTCCATCTCCAGATGGAGGGGGACAAGTGTGTTGATTAGACGGGCCAGGCATCTGCATCATCTAAAAAGGAATTGCATACTGATTTATTTCAGCCTTTTTTAAAAACCAATCCGAGTTAGACATATATAGTAATACTTGCTTTATCATGACGCAAACCCCTTTTATTGCCAGATGGCCTCAGTCACAGGCACAAATCACGTTCAGCAGTCAAACTGTGGGCGTGTTTGCATTGACATACAATTAGTGCAAATTCTTTGGTGGATAAGATGCTAAAATGGGGCAGATTGTGGGTCCTAATTTGACGCAAAGGATGGCACTCCATTCTTAGTGGATCTGCCGCTTAGTGTGTTTCCACGGTGGCAATTGGTTACGCAAATAACTGACTGACACTTAATCATTATTCATTTGGGAAACCATATATGACAATTAAATGCCAATTAAACTGTGAAAATAGTTAATGATGCTAAACTTGCTTTCCAGCTTATTCCCACTCTAAAAGTCCAGCCCATTTATCAATTCCAAATTATGTTGTTACCACAAAAACAGATCTTGGAAATGTCACCACTGCATCTATTCATTTCTCAGGTGTGAAATGATTCATATTCCATTAAACAAATACGTAAAGACTGTCTATCCCTCTAAAAATAAATTATCCTGACCTTCATAAAAATTAGATTTTAAATGCAAATCGCCTCTGCAGTAGAGGGAAAATGTCATCAATATCTTGGGCATGAATACCAATGATAAATGTGTCTGCCTGGAATCAATAAGTCTCTGTAGATTGCCTGTATGTACAGCATATCATTTACTCTTTCTATACTGTTGCTCTATAAAAGAAGAAATAATATGGTATGAATATGCTCAAAACATTGTAAACAAATCACATTGGCATAAAAGAAACAAAGTTGCATACCCATAAAGCATAATTAATACACTTATTGAGCATTTTACTTTACAATCAACCAGCAGCACACACTGAATGGCATTTTCCCTAAATCGATACTTTCCTGTTGAGATGGGGGCAACTCAAGTTGACGACTGTTGACTTATGACATACTGTATGTGCTTCTTTTTCAGGCTTGGCCACAAAACTATTATTGAACTTCCTACAGGTCCCCAGAATCCATCACCTCAAAAAAAGGAGCATTTTCCACGTCTAGTAACAACAACTGATGCATCTTATCACCCAGATATTAAGAGAGGGAGAGAGGCTAGTCCATCACTGCAGGCTACAGAGGCCCCATCTGAATGTGTCTGCAGCCTGCTTCGTAATCAGCCCCTACATGTCATTTCTCTGGCACACACGTATTATCTCCGAAGAGATGTTGTCTCAGAAGGCCCAACAGTCAAGGGGAATGGAGAGGGAGAAATTTAGCGTTGGCTGCTAGGAATAATATGTAGGCAACCTGGATTGTAGGTACTCCTGCGGTCGAAGAGCTGGACTAGTAGCCAGACGTTTTTCAGCTTGAATTGTTGAAAATATGGCAAAATGACAAAATCTGGTAGAGGAATGTCAGAGTCAAGATAAGATGCGAACTTCTGCCATTGTGCCTCAGAGCGCTCGGATCATGGTGGTGTGTTTGTATTGGGGCTTTTGGATGGATTCAAATCAGAAGTATTTCCCCATAGGGATTAATATATAAATATTCTAATTTATAAAGAAGAATTGGTAGAACAGGAATTGGAAGATAATGAGGCATCATACCTAAGTTTGCAGCTACCCTAAGATTTTAGTCACTGGTGGGAGAGTAATATATCTTACAACAATAATTACAAAAATAATCAACTCTATCATATCCTTATTGAGCTTAAACTGAGACCTTCAACCAATGTCCATAGTTAACTACAGTTTAGGGTTATTCAGACAAGTGACAAAGAAAACATATAAATCAACTAATCGAGCCTGTATTCAAAACAAGCATGAATATGTAGGTCTGCCCTAAAGTGTACTTAATACGTAGGTACAGGTGGAATTCCCTCATGGCTTTTTATGCTGTTTGTTCAAGTGTCTCCATCACCTGTCATTTGGACCTCTGCACATGCTTCTTTTTACTGTTTAAACCTTTTTCTTTAATTATTATTTTAATCTTTTTAATTTTAAGATTTCTGCTTGTTTTTTGTATGAAAGCATCACATCCGCAATTCTTCTGCTCCTCTTTACTCACTCTGAAAATGTGAGACGCTTCCTACTCAGGAGTCTGAGTGAGCATGAAGCAGAACTTGTGTGTTGTTACTGTTAATTACAGTAATTGTGGACACGCAGTGGAAATGACAAGTCAAGCTATTCAAACATCTATATCTATGCCTTAGCTGGCTTAGTCCATAAGGATTTTGTTATGTTGACAAATAAATTATATACTAGTACTAATTCAACTGGTAATTCAACGTCAGTTCCAGCGGTTTCTTGATTTTGTGTGTGTGTGCGATTGTGTCAGCGTTTGTCAACAAAGGTACTCACAGCTGATGATCTTAAATTTGCATCCAATGACTTTCTTTAAGAGAGACATATAATCTTAAATTAACAAAGATTTTCTTTGTCGGAGATTAGCCTTTCATTAAATCCCTGATGAGGCAGCTTCAATGGATGACTACAGACACAAAGAAAACTTAACAAGAGAGCTAGAAAAAAGTGGTGGACTGGCCAGCAAAAATATTGAACCTGGCTCAACTTGTAGCCTACCCGTATCTGAGCAGCTCCATACTTGTCCACAACCTGCGACTTCTTTTAAAAGTCTTATTTTTTATAACTTTTCATGGATTTGAACTTTAGTACAAAAACATAACTGGATCAAATTAGTCTTAAACAAAACAGACACCCCCCCCCCCAAAAAAAAAAACCCAGATAGTCCTGTCCTACACACCAAGGCTTTTGCAGCAAGTAAATCCTATAAAGTGAGACTCCATGCAGATAAAGCTGAGAAGCTAACCATGAGGCAAGCCTTGGGTTCAGTTCTAATGCAAAACTTTTGTTTTCTTACAACTTGGTCTCTTATATCTATCTACTCTCAGCTGTATCTTTTGAAGTTTTTTCATCACGTAAGCTCATTATAGTTAAAGCGGTGGGGCTGTTTCAGGAGTGTAGCAAGAAGAGTAGCACTATTACATATACTGACCTGAACAGTCTTTGCGTAGACATATTGGTTTGAAAATATACAGCTATAATTGGAAGATTTCTGACTGAACAGCACTTATGCAGGCTTTAATCACTTCTTGACGGTTAACCTCAATGTGTTACACTGTCCACACAGGCCGAGTAGATGTTACACAGCTGGATTCCCCCAACCAATTACACCAGTCATTTGAACGGTGTGAATAGTGACAAGCTGGAATTATCAGTTGAAGTATTTTCTGAACATATTCATTCATTCTGCATCAGTATATCCATTAAAAGATGGACTGCAGCTGATGACTCGGTGCAGAAACAAGAGGAGAGGCATTTGAGCATTGGCCTGCAAACCCCTTAAAAACCCTTGAATGCTTGTGTATCTTCCTCTTCCTCTCTCAGCTCTACCTTGCTTTTTCTAGGAGTTGCCACAACGAATCATCGTCCTCCATCTGTCCCTGTCCTCTGCATCTTCTTCTCTCACACCAACTATCTGCATGTCCTCTCTCACCACATCCAGGGATCTCCTCTTTGCTCTTCATTAGCATCTTTCTACCAATATATCCACTGTCCCCCCTCTGCACATGTCCAAACCATCTCAATTGAGCCTCTCTAACGTTAACTCCTGTCTGTTAAAAATGGTTTGTACTTCATGATACGACCAGCACACAGGTTGCAACACAGGAGGGAGATGTAAAGGGGATAATGGAAGTTTTTTTTAACAAATATTTATTAGAGCCAACAACAAACTATATAATTATGAGTATGAGGTGTGAATAGTCCAATCAGTGGTGTATGCAGGTGCTCTGTTGCAGTAATCAATCTGTGGTGCATGTTGTAAGTGCAAAGCTCAACAGAAACAACGACTAAATAGAACTGCAGGGCATGGTGCTGCTGGAGAGTCTGCTATCACAGAGCACACTGGTGTTTGCGTAGAGGCTTAAGTAACTGGGAGGACTGGGCAGGAGCTCTCAATTGATCCAGTCTCCCTGACTCCATCCAGCAAAGGTCCTGCAAGACAAAATGCAGGTACACAGTATACAGGGCCAATCAGGAGTAGGCTATGTGGCCGTCACATGAACTGTAAAGACGACTAGAACAGAACTAATCGCAGATCCTCGTAGGAAACAACCTCAGCTGCAATACACTAACAATCAAAGAGTTGACAGATCGCGAACAAATTCCAAGTTGGACATGTCACCTCTCCTCCTGCCTCTAAACCGTTGGTGATATGCTTCAGGCACAAGATCGTACGCCTTCAGAACCGCAGCTTCGACAACGTTATACTTCACAATCAGCGTAACTCAAAGAAGAAAACACTTCCTGAGCTCGGCCAGTTAACGTACATTGTAACAACAACATACGAGTGGAATCAGACCATCCACGTGTCTGTCAGTCGCTCAAACCAAGTTAAAAAGTTATAAGGATCCCTCTCATCAAATTTAGGAAAAGCCTCAAATCCCCCAAATCATCCGACTTTGTGGAAGTTCCTGAAATGGGGGAATCAATCAAGACATCAGCTGCCATCTTCCCTTCTTTAACCAAAGTCAACTTCTGCCTCTGCAGCTCAATTTTAGCCTCTTAACTTCTTAACAGACAATGCTTTCTCCAACTCAATACCCTGATGCATCTTTTCCAACGCAACCTAGCTTTCTGTCTCTGATTTCATGTGCAAGGAGAGCAACTCCTTCTGCTGCTCAAATGTTAGTGCTGTACCAACACACGTGAACGGCGGCAGAGATTCGTCGTGTGTGCCTGCAGAGACAGGACCAGCGCCCAAAATTTTCATCTTATTCAAATTAAATTTCGAATTAGCTTTTGCCATTTCTTTAACCCTTTTGTCCCCCACTTTAATTTCATTAAAGTGGCTATTTTAATTAACTGATCTTTGATACAGTTGTCCAAAAACCTTCTGTCTGGCCCCTCCACGAATTACTTCAAGGTTTCATCCATATTCATTTATTAATCTTTTCAAATGAGACAAGAGAACACATGGCGCAGTAATAGCCCACTGGCCCAAGAAAGGCGACCAGAAAACTGGCAACCCCCCTGACAACCACGAAAGTGCTTCTGAGCAATTATAAGGGAAAGGGTAAAAGGAAGCTCTCAATCGCCATAAAACCAACACTACAAGACACCCCCCCCGCCCCATAAAGAACTGCTGGAGAGTCTGCTGTCAGAGAGCCAGAGAGGACACTGGTGTTTGAGCAGAGGCTTAAGTAACTGGGAGGACTGGCCATGTGCTCCCAATTGACCCAGTTTCCCTGACTCCACCAGCAAAGGTCCTGCAAGACAAAACACAGGTACACAGTACACAGGGCCAAGCAGGAGCAGGCTATAAGACCGTCCTACTCAGTATAGCTCTTTTTAACTCCTATAAATGTGCAGACTATTATTGTTTTGCACTTCGAAGCAAAATCGTTTGATTCATCCCCTCAATTAAGGAATAATTCCATAATTTTCAAGCAGACTTTGCCCCTGGGACATTGGCAATTTGTTTTCATTTACCAGTGTCTTTGAAAATGTGTTTCACTGTGTGTGCAAGCACCAAGATAACTTTGTACTGTACCTGATCACCACAATGCTGGAATTTTTTTCAGAATCATTGAGAACCCACAAAGGTTAATTTAGGTGCCTGTGTACAGCTGGGAGGGAATACTTACTTATTATTTTGAACTCGCTTTGCCGTCAATTCAGTTCTTGTTTAATTATTCATGAATAATGCATTATTTATTATACACTTGTCTATGCACGAGTTGTTGCCCAAGGCTGAGGTTGTTTTGTTTTTCTTCCCTTTGGTGAATATTTGAAACATATTGTAGTTTGCTTTGGTTATAATATGTTGCCTTCTTTTACACTGCTGTGCTCCGAATACAAGAATAGAAGAAGATAGTGTATGTTTTCTCATTCAAACAGTCAGAGTCACTAATTGAAACCTGAAGAATGCATCATCTCACTGTTGGAAGCCAGTCAAAAGTCCATGAACACAGTCTCCTCCTTGGCAGCAGGATCATAATTATTCACCTCTGAAGGTCTGGCAAAGCTAAATTAAGGATGAGTTCAACCCCCAAGAGGGAAATTTCATATTGATCACTGGCACTCGACTCTTCTGACCTTTGACCTTGGGAGCTGCAGGTGTGGACTAAACTGCTGTGGTCTATAATTTAACTTACAATATAACACATGGATCTGTCCATAAATCAGATTAAGTGTAAACAGCAGGGAGTTGCCTTCAACTGTGAACACCATACGTAAGGGTTCAGTGTTGGCAGAGCACACTGCAGAACTCTTCACTGCTGAGGCCATTGACAATCATTTGCTGGTTCTTTAGACAGCAGGACGTATTATGACTATAAAGCTGTTTTTACACCTTAACTCCATTTTTTGATTGATGTATATTCCATATATCATTTTTTTTTCATATAGCAATATGTAGGAAAATCATTATATTTCTCTTCAAGAGTTTTCATAATGTTAGGACCAGGCAACAAATATTAACAAATCTAAACTATAACAAATATTACCATATGATACTGATGCTGCAACAGTAATATAGAGGTGACTATTGGTACCCATTGAGATTTGGGTATTGATTTGGGTATTGAGACGATTTAATGACGGTGAGCAAAGGCAAATATTAGAACAGGTAGAACACCCTGAGTAGTTACATTGTTTTACTAAAATGCAGCCTTAAAAAACTTAAAATTAAAAGAAGAAAACATTTATTCCATTTTACAGTTTAATGATATCCAAAACTTAAACAATAAATATTCTCCTATTACGATAACAACATTGAACATATTATTGCCATAATATTCCATACAAGTCTTTAAGATTGTTTTACCCACATTTTCCCGAAATTGAGAGTTGTGAATTGTGGGGATCCACTAGACTTTGCATGAAATAATGGATTTCAACAGTTTTTCTTTGAATCAAGCAGTGGACACAGTTTACAGTTTTCCATCTGGGAGGTAGGGGGTTGAAGCATTGGCGTTCTGATGTCCAATCCATAAGGAAGTTGTAACAGCCATTAATCATCATAGCAAACAAAAAACACCCACCAAAATGATTTGATGATGAATGCAAAGCTCAAGATAAATATAGTCATAACACTCATTTATACCACCCTGCACTTATCAATTTGAAAACTTGTGAACATAATCTTGCACGGGCAGCAACTATGAAACAGATTAGCCACCACAGACTGTCATTAAACTGCTGTAATATGAACTTGTCCATCTTTTGCTGAACTACTCAAAGTAAAACGAGAAACATGCTGAACAAACGGATATCACGTCTGAATCAATGCAGTGCAAATTAAAATGTACGCAAATGTTCTAAGTATTTATGTCCAAAAACAAGGAAAAAAAACGTTTTCAAATATTTCTTTCTTTTGACATTATAGGTTTGTTTCTGCAGCCTTGTTCTATTCATCATCTTCACCAAAATATCGCATGCAAAAAAAAGCTACTTGGCTTTAGATATGTTGGCAATAACACATGGGTTGGAAGTTTCACAGTAGCAAAGGCAGTGTTAGCATGGCCACTGAAGACAGTATACTGTCTAAACCAAAAACAACCATAAGAACTCCAAGCAAACGTCAGAACTCTGGTCTCAGTGCTGAAGGTAGAAACTTTATTGATAAGTTTTCAGCTTGTCAGGGGCCAATTGGGACAATGATTTAGGTTGGACCCCATCAGGCCAACCTTTGGAGTATATACTTGGAGCCCTGGAGCTCTTGGTCCGAGTAACTGATATTGTTCTTGACAGTATACAGGTCTTAATTTTCCAGATTGTTTCCATGTAAACGCATCCCCCTCACTTTCTGACATAGCATGAGGAAGTTCTTTTTAATGTAGAATCAACTTGGAAAAACTAGTGAAATGTCAAATGTTTCTCCTAGGTGATTCTCCTTTTAATTTACTCCCTCCCAGCTTTAATCTTCTCTTTCTATTGTCCTTCTCTCACCATTTGTTTTTCTTTCCCCATTCCATCATTTCTGCATTCCCCCCTGCAGCTCGTTCACACACTCAAAATTCTGACTGAATTCTGTGTTGATGTGTGACCATACAACCAGGTTAAAGGCAGGCAGGGGGCTGATGGCTACCTGGAATTCTCCCAATGGCCAGTTCTCGCCTGGGCGTTGTTTCTTACTGATCTAGCAGAGGAAAATGTCTGTCTCAGACCCTTACAAGTTCCCACTGTTTAGAAACAGAAACAGATTTTGACACAAGACTTAAATGCTTTTCATCAAATGAATACTCAGCTGTTCCCCTCTTGTTTTCCCTCAGGTTCTGTCACTCTCCTCCTTTGCCTTGTTTGCCTTGGATAGCGACCAGGGAAACAGTGATAACCAATGTTGGTGTTCACTAATGGCTGACATGTTACTGTTCTTTTGTCATGTAAAACATTTCAAGCATTTTTAATTTTTTATGGCTGCATGAATATTATGTGAGAGTTAAGGTGACACTTATAGCCTATGGAAACCAACATGAGCTATACAATATATATTTGTTTTAATATAAATTAGAGCTAAGAGGTTTTTTTTTTTGGATGATAAAGAATGTGATTTTCAAACTACAGCTGTGGTTCATGCATGTATAACAATGCTGGTTATTTATACAGATGTTACACTCACTACACCTTCACAGGCATTCCAATGAAAATATATCTTCTCTGCATGAAGTATTGAGCAGTGTCCTGGGAGACACTTTAGATTATGTTGTTGTGACCACGGTCAGAAGTGTTTCTGATGTTCTGATGATGTCACGGGGGAGATGCACCCAGCACTGGGAGAAACGCAGAGGAAGGACCATAGACAGGTTTTCATTGTAGCAGGTTTCTCAAAAACACAGGCACATTCATACCAAATGAATAGTGTTTCCTCGATTTGTGCTGTGGGAAATTGGAGCTCGAAGGAAATTGTATTATTTTTTTATTATTTTATTTCACTCATTTAGTTGTGCAGATGGTCCTTCTGTGGGTTTGTTTGTGGACTGAACTGGACAATCTGATACATTTTTTAGGTTCCATAGTCAAATTTGTGCATAATTCTGAACTGAATGATTGTTTAGGAAAGTATTTGAACTGACACTGTAAAATTTAGTTTGCACAGTTCATCATCTCCACACTGCAAAAACAAACAGGCGTTCAGCTGTGGCACCAAATAAAAAAATGCAGAAAAAAGAATGTGGACAAGAAATGCTGCCAGGAAACAATTCGTCATGAAATAGTAAACATGCAGGAAGCATCCACCTCTCCCTACTGCTATTTGTACTAGGCGCCATGCAGGTTTCTGTAGCCAAAACAGTAATGAATCTGCTCGAAGCAGCCCGGGTACGCTGCAGCAGACAGCTCTGAGGCGTCAATTATCGTCTCAGCTCGGGGTACTAACCTCTCTTCGACCATGTGGGATTGCAGCATATGAAATATTAAGCAGGAGCAGGAGAAAAGAGCGGCGTCAGAGTTTCATCCTTGGTTTCACCTTTATACACATCAAGTCGTGGGTTGACACGACTTGATGTGTATAAAGGTTGCATCTGACATCCACAGTGATGCTGATGCTATTAGTCCAATAGCGCATAATGCTTGTTTTGCTTACCAGCGACAGCTTGTAGGAAACTATAAAACGTTCTTGCTTACAGCACTGTGTGTAGATACAAACTAACTAAAGACCACGACTGTATTTTTGTTTTTATCTAACTAGAAAAATAAATTCATAAACATTTGTCAAGCTCACGTGTGCTTGCAAGTCAATACATGCCGGTGCTAATGTGCTGCTGTGTGTCACTGCATCTATCTGGTCTATCAGATCTATCTGGTGCAAACCCTGAGCTATTGTGTGATGCGTTTCTTCCCCCACCCACTCCCAGCGTTGTAAAATTGCCGCTCAGGGTGGTCTAACCTACTGATAAGGCAAAGCTCATAATCCATGAAAGAGCTCACAGGGCCAAAAGATCTGGTTCAGGGATAAGATGTCACCAACTTTTTTTTTTCTTCCATTAAGAATATTCAGTACATTTAAGGAGATCAATACAATTTATCCAGATATATATCTGTCCTTTTTATAGCTGCTTCAAACACGCTGGCGATTTAAATTTACATTGTAATTATAATCACGCCTATGGTGAATTTTATGAGGAAGCTGAATCTAGTGGGGCATAAATGACATAGATAAATCAACAATCAGTGTGATAATTGACAGTTGGTTTTCTCCACTAGTGCAACTATATTGTGGAGAATATAAAGGGGGGAAAAAGTTTTGGAGTGGTGCAAAAAAAAAAAGCGCTGTCCTGAAAAACAGAAACACCTCAGGAGACATAGCGCTTCAGCTGGAATATGACGCTTGTTGTTGTTCCAGATACACAAAGGGGGGATGAGATGCTACAGCAAAGACAAGTCAGTTCATTTTAAGATGAGAGCTGCTCTGAACTGAGTTCACCTTTAAAAAGTAACTGAAAGACATGATTATGCTTTATGAGCCAGTTTTAAGTTAGTAAAAGTAAGTACAGGCCATAATTTGGATTACAAATCTAAAATGAAATGTACTTTTTTCTGTTGCTTTGACTTATCCTTATTTGGTGGTATTCACACTGCCAAGCCTGTTCAGGCTGGATTTTTCAAGGAACAGCTAAGGCCCACTGCTTGGCACAAAGGAAGTGCATCAGCCATTTCAGTGCCAAAAAACAAAGAGTCAATGTCTTCCCCAGTTGCTTACCCCGGATAACGGTGGAATCAATGAAAGCCAATGAATGTAAAGCAGAGTGATAGAAAATGAGGTAAGACAAGAAATATGGACGGGAATTCACTCAGTTGAAACCTGTTGTCCTGCTGATATGCTCCCACTACCGAAGGTCGAGAGAACTCAAAACCACTTCTTTCTTCACTTCTTTTCTTCTACATCAGTATGTTACAAGTCCTTAACACAAGCAGGAGTTTACTCCGCCTTTACCATATACCTGAGATAGACAGTACCTATCAAATGAAAACAACAACAACGATGATCTACAGTAAAACAAAGATTCCTGAGTCCTGAAAGATGATTACAATGTTACTGTCCATTTTTATGTGTCACTTAAATAGTTATTTTAATTAAC
>KV751368.1:2805819-2830569 GCA_001698575.1 Mola mola | reverse complement strand
AGTGTGAGTGATCTTCTATGTTGACAGTACACAATATGATGCCTTTGTGGACTGATGTAAGTTAAACATATACTTAATGTTATATTTAATGGTGAACATGTAATGTAAAACATGTAATGCAGGAAGTGTTTCCGCATATAATAACTCAGATAAATGGAACCCTGTGTGTTCACCATAAAATGTACAGAATTAACCAAGAGGGGCGCGTTCTGAAGAAGTGACCTTAAATTATTGATGTAACATGTAAGCAGTATGTCAACCATGATGCAGCCCAGGAGGAACTGCAAATGTAGTACATGTTCTGTTTAGTATAGATTCAACCCAATGCATCAGATTTTATGACCTTATACCAAACTGTGAAGGTGAAATTTTGATCCGTAAAGCATTTATATATAATTATATGCAGATACGGACATCAGTCAAAATTAAGAATTGCAAAATTCCTCCTTACGATGTGATGGAAAATAAATCTTACACAAAATGAAACTCTTCCCATAACATGCCTGGGAATATTGTGATTCAATCCTGATGCTGGAAGGAACCAATTCGAGTCAGGATCAATTCTCATTTTAAAACAATCAGACAACAATCGCCATCAGGTATTGGGAGCTGACTTGGGCTATGAGGTGAAAAACTAGCGTGACAAGTAGTTTCTGGGTCACCTTAAGGGAGTGAGAAGGATAAGTGGGGCTTTGAGGCAATCTTTGGCAATATGAGTCTTTGTGCAGAAGATATGTTGCTATCTTTGACCTTTCCTTCTGCTCTCTATGAGTAGCTGAGAGTGGCTGAGAAGAGACTAAGTTGCAGTTTGGAAGATATTCCTAGAGGAAAATTGGATGAATGCATATTAATATATGTAATATATATTAATATGCATATAACTGATAATGCATATTATTATTAATTAATACTGCTACTACTACTACTACTACTACTACTACTACTAATAATAATAATAATAATGTGATGTCCATTTGGATAGAATCATTATAAATAAATCCCTGTCAGATTTTGGAATAAAAATTAAGACGTCACTCTTTGCAAAATAATGGCACTTGAGCTTGCTGAGTCATTTTTTACTCCAGACAATGCTGTTCCTCTTTACTTCATTTACATTCTACACTGCCCTGCCACATTTGTGTGCAGTCTGTTTTTTCCAAGCACAGCCTTTCCCAAAAACTTAACTTGACTTGAAAGGATTTTAAATTATTCAGTCTTACCATAGACAAAATATCTGTAGACCCAAGGTTTTGTTTAACCCAACACGGCTATGACATTATAGAAGCAAATAGTGTATTCCTCTCTTTTTTGACAAGCAACTTAAATAATAACAATATGGACCGAACCCTGGATCATCTTGGTTTGCTGAACTATCATGCCACCCCCTAATTTGACAAAGCTGATATAAATTCAATATCAATGCTGTAAGACAAATATTGTCAATAGTAAATGTAATGAGGACAAAGTCTGTCCATGCCAGAGTACCCTATACCCTGTTAAGTGTTTATGTGCTGGTTACGGTACTTGCCACAACTCATACTGTCAAAAAGAATGAAACAATAAAGATAAATGAAGCCATAAACATTGTATTCAACGTTTCCTGTTCTTGCTCCATCCTGGAGGGAAAATAAACAAAGAAACCAAAACTCTATGTTATATTTTAAGGATTTGAACAGTTTACACTTTGAAACTGCTTGTTTCACATCTAAAACAAACTGCCATCTTTGTAAGTTAAGCATGGTCACTTTTGGCCTGTGTAGAAAATGTCAGTGCACCTCTGACATGGACAAGAAAACCACGCTGACAAAAACCTGAATATGCGTCTGTGGTTTAAAAGACAGTAAGACAACCCACAGGATATTCTGATGAAAGATGTAATATTAGTATCATTGTCCATAATATCCATGAACATGAACCTGAACTGTTCTTACATGATCATATGATAACAAATCTATGATACCTTTTAGATCTTACCGGCTTGTCATCATAACAACGTTTTACAACAACAAAACGAGATTTGATTCATCAAACCTGACAGATACACTTTTTTGGTGGACAGAAATAAAAAAGACTGGAACTTTAAACCCAAACTGAATTTTATGCATCACAGACAAAAACAAAGACATAATGCATTTTGCAGCGTACAGCATTAGGGTATGTATTATAGTATGTGTGAAAATGGTAGCTCTTATATTATTAGGCCATAAAGAGGAATTGATACTGGATGAAGAGATGGTACCTATCCAGCCCAATGACTTTTACTCACCTTGCACGTAAGCCAAAAAAGTTTTTTAGCTTCCTTACTTACCTCCTGATTATTTTGCCCATTGAATCTTCCACTGTGACTTCCCACTCAGCACATAGACTTTACATTTTGATGACATCAGATATCTGTAGTGTCGCCTTACTCAGCTCTATTTAACAAATATAAAACATCTGTGAATCAAAAATTCATAATAAAAGTCATAATCCTCATCCTAATTTGCATTTGAGGTGTCCTGTCAACAGTTTGACATACGCCACCTTTAAAGTGATGGTCTATGGGGGAAATGCTGTCACGGCATTGACAGTAGCTACCATTATACTATGAGTCACCGTTGGGCAAAATTGGATGCAAGGCGAAGTGCTCTCACGGAGGGATTTTGTACTGACAATCAGACCAAACAAATACAATAAACAGGCAGTTTGATTGTATTGGTGACCACCTCAAGTTACTGGTTGTCTACCTGTTTCTTTGCAGGCACCAGCGATATGACGTAAATACTAAATTTTTGTTTTTTGCTTTGAACAGTGGTTGTGTCAGTCATTTATTTATTTTACTTTCAGTCTCATTCCTCAGCTCATGTGTTTCCTCTGTGTGGTCACTGAAGAGAAAGGTTATACAAATACCCCTGACTCACCATGAATGCTCACTTCGTCCACACAGATGGTTCGACGGTGCCTGCCTTTTTCTGGGGACCCCCACACCAGCTGGAGTTAGGAGAAACTTTACCACCCGCTTCCTTTGTAAGTGAAGGGGCAGTCTGGCTGTACCTGCCACACAGGTGCCTCCCTAGCATGGGTTGGAGCTACAAAAGGGCGACACCACTGAAGCAAAATAAACTATAAACTCTGTCTGCAACACCCTCAACTCTCAGTCCTTACAAGAATGTGGTGCTGAAATATTCAGAGGTGTCAAATAAACTGTTGGATGAGGCACTTCACAGTTACTTTGTGGCATATGAATCATATTCTATTCAATTTATTTATTTATTTATTTAATAGGATTTACCTTTTTGGGCATTGGCACAAAGGTGTCAGAATTCTATCAGTCTTTTTAATAGCACAATGAATGCTTGGTTAAGCTTCTCACTCTGCAAATTGGCAGCGACAGCACTGAGTGAGGAAGTGAGCAGGAGGCAGAGGCTTAATCCTCAATAAGATCTTAATGACACTGTAGTTTGCTCTGCGGCTGAGATATTGGTCGCCCATGAAGTATATAATACGCACATACTAATCACTCAGCTAATGATCTTTGTTCTGCAGTAATAAAAGCTCTTTGCTTTTGTCTTTCATTTGCAGACAACACAAGGAAATAAGCTAATAAGATAATGATTAAATGCAGTGCCATGTGTGCTGCTGTGATGTGTCGGAGAGCAATCTACAGTAGGCGGCTGATATCCAGAGCAAATCTCACATTCAGAGAATATGCAGGGCTTTCTACTGCTATGCCTACCCCTGAACCAAAGAGTAGAAGAAATTTACTCATTCTCTATCACATCCACAAAAACCTTCATTCATTTATACATTTTTTGAATTCATTGAAGAAATATTGCTCAAATTACAGATGCAATTTTCCTGGTGAATTTCCTATTAAACATCAATGATTCAGTGGGTTTATAAAAAATTCCACCAGTTGACGCAATCAGCAGGTAATACAGAAGCTAATTTTTCATTCAGGGATCTGCTTTTTGCAAATAATTAGGTTGTGCTTAGGAGTGCTGCAGTTTTTTAATCTTCTCTCAAAAGTCAACCACAAAATGCATATAGGAATGTGCAAATGACTAAAATCCCTCACTATCCCTTGTTATTTTTCTTTATAAATACATAAAGTTAAAAACTGTTATCGTGCAAAAGCTACCAGGGCAGTATCATCATCATCACCACAAGTGGGTTCAACTTGATGCATGTTTCTAATTTAAAAGAAAAACTAATTTTGCCTGATTGCTGTTAAACACAGAGGTGGAAGTCTATGAGTGGGTGATGGTGCAGGTCCCCAGGGCAGGTGAAACGGGAGATTGATTAGATTCTGAACTTCCAAGACAATGTGTGAACTCAGTATTTCAAATGTTCACTGTGCTTTAAAGAAACAAAGATATATTGTTGCCTGTTTTTAATACTACACTAATTTTAAATACTTGGTTGCCCAAAAATACCTTGCATTTACATAAAGTGAGGCACAAAAAAAATGGTGAAGATGGTATTTGTGTTTTAACAATGATCTCTTAAAAGACTAAAAAAAAAAAAAACAAAAAAAAAACAACACTGTTTGTAGCTTAGTTTTTTTCATCAACTTTGCCTCTCCCCTTTCTGGTTTTCCTTTGTATGTCAGAATAATGATGAATTATCCTTGCTCTTCTCCAGGTGTAAACTCAGCTATCTTATGTGTTCATGTGTTATTTGAACCTTATAGGTTATGAACACATCCAAATAAATCTTGCTTTATCAAGGCATAGTACACACTGAGCTCCTGTGAGCGTAAAGGGCTCCTCTCAGAACAATTTCACCTCTCGTCATTACAAAAGGAGAGAAATAGATTACAACTGCAGACTCGCAGATCCTTGCAAAGTTGGCAGTATCATACTGAAGAAGCGATACCGTTTCAATGTCATTCTCTTGAAAAACTTTTCGAAAAGACTGGACTTTTTGCACCCACAAAAAATAGCTTTAATGTATAATATACGTACACATTACATAGTGTTACAAGTTGTTTCGTGGCTTTCATGGCAAACGTGTTGAGAAGGACAATAGTGTCATGATGACCTCACCTGCCACTTACTATACAGTCACCTAAGCAATGTATTCTCATGAGCAGTTTTTATGATGAGCCTAAGCAATTATGCACAATATTGATGGGTTTTCTTATGCATAACCTGCACTCAGACTGATGCATACTGCATGTATACAAGCCTCTGCAAGAATCATGGCTGTCCCATGTCACTTCAGGTAAGCTGTCAGAGCACTTGCATTATATTATTAGCGCCAGTTTTTGCTTCCTTTCTACTGTTTACATTACAGACAAAGGTAGTAGGTGATTAGGTGTAAGTGATTTTAATATTTTTGTTTTGATTGATTATATCAGCTTTAGATTCAATGCCATGCATTTAAAGAGCAGAAGAGTCCTTAGCTGATCTTTCTCCCTCTCAAATTGATCATCTTGTTGATAGTGATGTAGGCTAACTGCGAACAACTTTAGATACTGTCGCCTCTCTAAAAAGCAAGACTATAAAACAAAGGAAGTCAGCTCCATGATATAATCCTCACACCTGGCAACTGAAGCAAAAAACACATAGCCTAGAAAGGAAATGTCATATCAGTAAATATCCAGCCAATCACAGACAATTAGGCACCATTTTGAAAGTTAGATATTGCTAATATTTATTTCAGCAAAGAGAATTGACCTATTGACATTTTTTCATGGCCAAATATGAATTTAGCCTCGACCCAGATGTCAAGCAGTCACGACACCGGAGCACCTAGCAAAAATACATGTGACCCATCTTACCTCCCCCCTTACAGTAGGGGGAGGTATGACCATCTTTACGTCAGCTGTGGTGACGCAGAGCACAATTGGTCCTCGCCGTCTTGAGAGCGTCTTTGTCGTCACACACTCAGAGACTTCGGAATTTTAGTAGTGTCTGGTGGTCGGAAGTACAGAGATCAGCTACACCAAAGTCTTTTTTGTGTTTAAACTACAGCTAATTGCACCAGCCTTTCCTGGACTGTGCCATACACCTTGAGAAACACGGAGGGCTCAACATTTAAGTGTACCGGAAACCTACTCACACAGACCAGTACCTGCTCTTCAACTCTCACCACCCTTTGGAACACAAGCTGGGAGTTATTAGAACCCTACATCACCGGGCTGAAAATGTTCCCACAAAGACAGAGGGGAACAAAAAGGAACCGAAACACATCAAGACAGCATTAAAAACCTGTGGATACCCTAACTGTGCGCGTGTCAAATCCACTTAGGGCTCCAGGAACAACACCCTGACCACACAGGAAGAGGAGAGGAACAAACGCAACAACGTTATCATTCTGTATGTGGCAGGGGTGTCAGAGAAATTCAAAAGAATTTTCTCTAAGTCTAACATCCCAGTTCACTTCAGACCCTGCAACATTCTGAGACAGAAACTGGTTCACCCTAAGGACAAAACTCCAAAACACAAACCTAGCAATGTTGTTTATGCAGTCCAGTGCAGTGAGGAGTGCACACATGTTTACATCGGGGAGACCAAACAACCTCTCCACAAACGCATGGCTTAACACCGGAGAGCCAGCTCCTCTGGCCAGTCCGCCTGCATTTAAAGGAGAAGGGACACTCTTTTGACGATGACAATGTGCATGTGTTGGACAGGGAGGATAGATGGTTTAAGAGAGGAGTAAAGGAGGCCATCTATGTCAAGCTGGAACAGCCATCACTAAAAAGAGGAGGAGGCCTTTGGCATCAATTGTCGGCCACATACAATGCAGTTTTGAAATCCCTTACCAGAAAACCGCCACTGTTCACACCTTGGCTCATGGTCTCTCATTTTGAGCGATACACGCTCAGAGACTTCAGAATTCCAGTAGTGTCATGCATTCGTAGGTACAGAGATCAGCCACACCAAAGTGCTTTTTGTGTTTAAACAACGAAAACTACAGTTAATTGCACCACATTGTTCCAGAGACATTCACTGCTTCCAGTCGCCTCAGAACCATTTAATATTTCTTTGCTGAAACCCGGGATTAAAACAGGGACCTGTAGATCTTCAATCTAACGCTGTCCCAAATGAGCTACTTCGGCTTGTTTCAGCTGCTTGTTTTTAGTGGTTGTAAACAGGCATCTGCGTAGAGGCCTCTTCACGTCAGCTGTGTTGAGACAGAACATATGGTCTTCAGTGGGAGGGGTGTTCAAACAGAGATGGAAAGAGAAAGCGAGTGGACAACTTGTGGTAAATAAGAAACCAGGATATAGTTTAGTATTTGGAAATTTTTTCATTTGCCCAACAGGTACTGTGAACACCGCTCAGTACGAGACCAGCACTTCACCATAGTACATCTCAATATTTAAGAGCTTAATTATGCGCAAAGTTCGAAGTTGGTGACTTGATGAGCCTGTCTCTTAGGTGACGTGTATTCGCTTTCCTTCTTTCAGTTTAAGGCCAAGTTTCATGTCCTTGCGCAACTGTTGTTGAATTAACACCTGCATCCATCATCTGGTGGTTAGTCACTTGTTTTCCTGCACATTCCCTTGCACTGGCCTTCCCCTTGGCATTGTGAGTAAAATGCTGCTGGTGTCTAAATCAACACCTTCCCGAACAGACTATTCCAGTACCCCCTGAGGTAGAGCCTATTAGATTGGTAATTAATCAGCTTTCAGATCCTCTGCACAGCACCTCCACATCAGAGCGAAGCAGGCTTTAAACATGCCTAACTGAATGAGAAAGGGAATGAACAGAAGACAGGGGATGGAATTAGATTTTTTTTTTTTTAATATGCTCTGATCAGAAAGTTGTTTTTTTTAATCCAAACTCCAATCAGAAACCCTTATTCAGCATTTACTGAATGGGAAGCTTGATGTATGTTCAGTGAAAGAGGCTAAATCAAGGAATGAACGCTATCAAACAAGGAAGCTGCGAGATTACAATCAAAAGCAATTCTGTCACTGTCACTGGATGATTTATGACAGAATTAACCAGCCAGGCAAAAAGAGAGACAAGACAGAAAGAAAGAAGTATATTGTGTGCTAGAGTAAACAAACAGCAGACAGGACGAGCTCTTGATGTAATGCTTCTGATATTGCAGCACTGACTGAGAATTAACGACTGCCTCACCTGCTTTCATTTTGTCATGTCATTGTAATTTCATTCCCCTCAGTCCAAAAAGACTCAGGGACATTTCAACTTCCTTTAATATGACAGATGTCCAATAATTTTGCATTTAATCTCTACCCTGCGGGTATGAGGTATATGAGGCAGGAAACTGATGCCACTGTAATCAGTGAGATGGTGGATTACTGGCGCTCCTGAAATTGGATACTTACTCATCAAAATGTCTTCATTAGAATGTCAGATTGGAGTTGAGCTAAGGCTCCATTTTTTTCCCCTTTGTCCAAGTCATGTTCTAAAAGGTGAAAAAGGCACAGGAAACTTGGCACCACTGACACAAACATTTCACAGGCAGAGAGATGTTCTTTTGCTGTCCTGGTGTTAATTATAAAGGCTGCAGCTGTGCTGAAAACGTCTTAAACATTCCATCCTTTGGCTGTTAATTCTTAATTGATTTTTTTCTATAAATAAAGAAAGAGCAAGGTGGTGAAATCTGCACTTTTGTGATTGAACAAATCAGAAATCATACTTAAAGCTCCGCAGGGGCATCAGTAATTGCAGCAGGGAGCGCTGCAAAGCAGGAGGCCGGCAGATCCGGCAAGTCAAAAGAAAAGAAACGAAGGAAAATACAAACCAAACTATTCCCCGCTTTACAGCTAGCTCTAAGTTATCCAGAACAATTCAATCAGTTTACCAACCATAAACGAACTCAAGCGCTACAAAGGAAATACAAAATGTTTAACAATATACAAATTATATATAATAAGAATAATAGAAAATAATATATGGTATCATTATGATAAATTATAATATTATCAAAATCAAGGTCAAACAATGTCAAGCCTCTATCCAAACTAAGGTTTAAGCCTTTCAGTACTAACGTATCAAATAAGAAAAAAAGGGGTAAGGGAAAAAAAAATGCAAACAAACTAAAAAGGCTTAAACTAAACCAAACCAAAGCTACAGCTAACTCAGGCTCAAGGTATTCCGTCAAACTCAAGACTACTTAAATCAAGGCAAATGATAATAAAAACTAAATCATGCAACAGAGGTTCAGAGCGACCTGTATGGTATTAATTGTCAGTGTTCTAAAATTAGAGCAGAGCACATTGCAATAATAACGTACAAACAAAGAAGAGGGTTATCTTGGTTATCTAAGGATTATCTACCCAGTAATAACAGGTTGGCTGAACAAGCATCATAGCAGCACCTTTGGCTGGACACCCACACCCAGCAAGGCAGCCCCACATGTTGCCTGCCACACACACACACGGTTGGACAATATAACTACACACATAGTCTATGAACTCAGTTTAATACCTACCTACAGTTGTTAAGTGCACGGTAAGCACGTGTTGTTGCGTCGTGACTCTGTGGCCCGCACGAGCCTAAAGCCAGAAAGAAAAACACACTTAGAGCAACAAATCGTATACATAATGCGGTGAGCGGTGTCTGACATGTGCACATACCTGTGCTCCGGAAATGGATGTGCTCAGCAGATGCGCAAGCAAAGACGCCCATTCATTGGCCAGAACAGTCACCTATAGTGGACGCAGGCGGCATGCTGTCTCAATGGTACATTCAAGAGCACCAAGAAGGACGCTTTAATGGGACCACCCAGGTTACATAGCCATTCGGTAGATTAAAGGCTAATCGAAAAAAATATAGCAAGTGATGATGTATGGTTACACCATCACTACATAATTGAAAACCACGATTTCATAATTAAACAATAAATGTACAGAGAGTAGAAGTACAATGGCCAGCAACAAGCGACACACACGTCACCAGGTGCCAGCTGTCCGAGGAACATAACACTTAAATATTGTCGACACATACAGTAATCAATACCTGACAGTCTGACATCGCAGTAGACAGACTAACAGGACAGCAAAATAAAATGTCTCAACCACAGGTGGAGAAATAAATCACGTAACGAGTCAGTACTTTGTAGTTACATGTGTCAAGTTCATCCACCTTAATGGACTTACCCCACCTTCTCTCACCGTAACTGACAGGTCCAGGGCTGTTATTGACATGCTACTCATGACATTCTGACTTGTATATGGATGTGAATTGTCGGGGAAAAGAAAAAAAAACAATCCCAGAAATTTCAAGTAAAAACTTTTATTTGTATTTTCTGCGTTTTTCTGGTTTTGACAAATTTATATAAGGTATATATGTGATAAATACCGGAAGAATACAGATAGGCCGACTGACATCACCCCTATGACACTGCAGAATGGTAACAGATAAAGTTGTGTAATTCAGAGCTAAATATACAGTATTAATATTCTGAAAACCAGGAAGCAAGGAACGCGAAACAGAAAATCGAAGGAGTGAGTCTTTAGGGTTTGACACAGGGGCAGCGTGTGTTTACTTACACGCATGACTTTAGGGAAAAGTACTACATACTGTATAGCAACATCTAACAACAGTACTAAAATATTATTTCAATGATGATTTCTTTATCTGATGCCACCAGGAGCATTGAATGGCACGCGTCAATCAAAATTTTCAGTGTGTTTGGGCCTTGAATACTTATAAGAGGATAGATAAACCTTAATGAGAACAAATTGTCTGTGCTTGCATCTACACACAACATGCCATGCACAAATGATGTATTGACATACATGATTTTCTCTTTGTAAGACTTACAAGTTTAATCTTTCTTTTGCATTTTCTAGCTATTAAATATAGTCTTTTCTTCCAGGGGAACTTGAAGCCTCAGCCTAACTCAATGATTGCCTCAACATGCTAGATAGCACTAATCAGTGACTGAGTTTTCGTGTTTTTTTTGATTGATGTTTACCGTCATCCTATGGAGTATGTGACACTTAGACGTAGGGATAAGCTAAAGACAGAGGCATCATTTGTTGGGTACAAGTTGAATGCACTGTAAATAAGGTCAATGGGTTCTCTGTGAAAGACAAACAACTGGAAGTCCTCTTGTTCATCTTATTGAATGGATCTGGGGCCTCTAGCACCCATCAGGTGAGCTGTAAGAACTTTAATAAGCTTAGTGGTTTACTGCGCCTAACTTGGAACTTCTGCTTCCATTTTTTTCAACTTTCCTAGTATCAGATTTATTCTCGCCACATAAAACCTCTGTCAATCTTAGTGAAATCAATAACTCTTTATTCATGGTACATGAAAAAATGTGGATAAGGTTGTATATCATTCTAACATGTACTTTACCATTGACTAATGTTCATTCATTCCACTTTGGCTGGATAAAGAGAAAAAGAACAAAATCGTACACTTTACTTTTGTATTAGATGTTTAGTTGATCTGTTCCATCCCTGTAAGTGCAGTCTGTAGGTGTGTTTAGTCTAGAAAAACCCAAGAGGCTTAAACATAACAACATGGGCTGCTTGAGGAAGGGGCAAGTAAAGTGCTAGAGGAGGAGAAACAGGTCCAAAGACAATCCCACCCTCCTGAATTAAAACTGGGATAATTGATAAAGAAGTTAAAAAAGAACTGTTGCTAAATCACAAGTGATTTTTATACAGATCATACAAGATATGTTTGTTACATGTTTTATAAAGGATAAGATAAACACAAGCAGTTTTAGCATTTTGCTCAAACAGGAATTTCTGATGGCATTAATGATGTTGGCCTGATGAACATAACATACCTTGATAGGGTTGATGTGGCTGAAACAAAGAGGACCTTGTTTCAGTGTTCATCTCCCGATGAGCCTGTTATTTCTTCCTCTGTGTTTGGCTGCTGATCCAGTGTCCCTGCCGTTCTGCTGTTTGCTTCTATCAGATTGGATGAAAGTAAAACATTCAGAATCATGCCACCAACAGGTTTCACTAACAACTGAAAATAATGAATTGAACATATTCCTGGTTTGCTTTGTTTGATGGTGACTTTTATCAAAGCACAGACAGTTATAGTAGACATGTTGTCGATGCCCCTAATGAGAGCCGGTAGTATCGCGTGTGTTGGCTGGAAAAGTAGCCAGCAAGCAAATTCCTATCACCTTCAAATAAGGTGCTGGCATTTGATTCTAATTTTGAGATGTTCCTAAATGCCACTGTTTACGTAATAAACAAACAATAAGCTGTTAAAGCCTCTAAACATCACATAGCTGTTTTTATTAGACACTGTACAGTCCTTCCCTGCTCCAAAAACACTTTAAATTATCAGATTTTTTCCCCCCCTTGGTGCTCTGCGTTTAGCCTTATTTGACTGGTTAAGAATTCATTCAAGTACAACTAATGTTCTGTTACAATGTATTGTATGCATTTTTTGCCATATGAGTCAAGCAAATATCTATATTAATTATGGATTAATCATTTCATCATCCAGCTGTGAGTCCTAAATAAATACATACATAAATAAATAAATAAATATTTATTTGACCCAGAAATGGGTTGGTAATGACATCAGAGGAACCAAACCCCATCTACTGGTTGACAGGGACTTCTCTAGAGACTATAAGACCAAAAAAACCAACCTGTGCACTGCCTGGATTGACTACAACAAAGCCTATGACTCAGTATCACATACATGGATACTGGACTGCTTGAAGCTATACAAGATCAACAGGACACTAAAAGCCTTCATCAAAAACTCGATGGGGCTGTGGAAAACTACTCTGGAAGCCAATTCCTGGCTAATTGCCAAAGATAGCATCAAATGCGGCATATACCAAGGAGATGCCCTATGCCCCCTGCTGTTCTGCATTGGCCTGAACCCCCTCAGCCAGATCATCACAAAGAGTGGCCTTGGATACCGGTTCAAAAATTGAACAATGATCAGCCACCTACCTTACATGGTTGACATCAAGATATATGCGAAGAGTGCTCGCGACATTGACTCACTGATCCACATCACCAGGATCCACAGAAATGACATCGACATGTCATTTGGTTTGGATAAGTGTAGCCGAAAGATATCAAAGAGAAGCAAGATGTTCACAACTGAAGGGGTTGAATTACCAGAAGGCAACAAAGCCGACGTTCAGGACAGCTACAAATACCTTGGGATCCCCCAGGCAAATAGAAATCATGCAGAGGCCGCAAGGAAGTCAGCCACTGGCAAATATCTACGTAGAGTAAAGCAGGACTTGAGAAGTCAGCTGAATGGTAAGAACAAGATCTGAGCCATCAAAACCTATGCCCTGCCCATCATCAGACATCCTGCTGGTATAATAGCCTGGCTAATAGAATATATATAGAATATAGAATATAGAAGCCACAGATACCAAGGCAAGGAAGCTCCTCACCATGCATGGAGGGTTCACCTCAAGTCCAGCACCCTGAGGTTTTACACTAAGCGGAAAGAGGGAGGCAGAGGATTATCCACTATCCACTATCCACGATGAAACAACAAAGACCCAGGATTACATCAGGAAGATGGCCTGAATGATGACCTGATAATTGAATACTTCAGGCAGCAGAAACCCAGCAAGGAGGAGGAAGAAGAGACACCATCATGGAGGGACAAGCCCCTGCACAGGTTGTACCACCAACAGATAAGGAAAGTAAAAAAATACCAGTGGCTGGAGAAGGCTGGTCTCAAGGACAGCATAGAGGCACTGATCATAGCAGCACAAGAACAGGCATTGAACACGGGGTTGATAGAGGCCAGGTTCTACCACACCAGACAGGACCCAAGGTCAAGACCTAACTGTGCAAAGATGTCCCTGAGACAGGACAGCACATAACAATAGGATGCAAGATGCAGCCAGGTAACGCATATTTTCAGCGCAATAACCAAGCGGCAGGCATAGTATAAAGCAACATCTGCACTGAATATTGCCTGGAGGTTCCAGGATCAAAGTGTACAACACTTCCAAAGGTGATTGAGGATGACCAAGTTAAATCAAATCAAAACAAATTTTATTTGTATAGCCGAAAATCAAAATGAACACATTATCTCCCTGGGCTTTGAAAAAATCTGTACAGATGTGACACCCTCTGCCTTAGACCCTCGAACCGGGTGAAGAAAAACTTAAAAAACCCTAAACAGGGAAAATAAGAAACCTCAGGAAGAACCATAGAGGAGGGATCCTTCTTCCTAGGACGGACAGGCGTGCAATAGATGTCTCTTGTACAGCACACAACAACATGACAAAGACAGTTTACTAAGAATGTTTGAGTTCATATGAGTCTATAAATTGGTATATAGTGTGGGTATAGTATGTTGGTCCAGAAGTCATTGTAATCCATGGGCTAGCGTGGTCAAACCAGCCTAGGATCCAAGTCGCAGGATCTCCTGTCCTAATTTAAGCAGTAGGCAGGACCACAACAGCAGCTCCCACCGCGACCTAGAAAGACCTTGAGGATGATAAAGCACACAGACTCCGGGGAAGAAGTAAAGTTAGTATAAGGATATGGACATTTTAGAGGAGCAGAGATGGAGTCAGAGTCAGGTGGGGCAGAGAAGAGATCTCAGTGCATCATGGAGTGTTCCCCCAGACACCTAAGCCTATAGCATTCTTTAAAATCTTATTAGGGCAGCCTGAAAATAAAGAATTACAGTAATTCAGCCTGGAAGTAACAAATGCTGGAACTAGTTTTTCTGCATCTTGTTGAGACAGGATGTGTTGGATTTTACGGAGGTGAAAGAAGACCGTCCTTGAAATCTGTTTTACATGTGAGTTAAAAGACAGTTCCTAGTCAAGATAACACCCAGGTTTCTGACAGTGGTGCTAGAGGCCAAGGCAATGCCATCCAGATTGACTATGTTGTTGGATAATGAGTCTCTCATGTCTTTAGGGCCCAGCAGAATGACTTCAGTTTTGTCAGAGTTTATCAATAAAAGCTATGAGACATCCAGTTATTAATGTCCTTAAGACATGACTGGAGATTAACTAACTGATGGGTTTCATCTGGCTTCATTAATAAGTATAATTGTGTGTCAACTGCATAGCAATAAAAATGTATGAAATGCTTTCTAATAATAGCATTAATGTATACAAATAGTATACAATAGCATTGGTCCCAGCACAGAACCTTGTGGCACTCTGTAACTAACCTTGACATACCTGGATGATTCATCGTTAACATGAAAAAAATTATATCTATCAGATAAGTAGGACTTAAACCAATATAAAGCAGATCTTTTAATGCCAATTTGGTGTTCCATCCTCTGTAGTAGGATGGGATGATCAATAGTGTCAAAGCTGTACTAAGGTCTAATAAGGCTGGTACAGAGATATGTCCTTCATCAGATGCAGTGCAGAGGTCATTTGTAACTTTTACCAGTGCTGTTTCTGTGCTGTGATGCTTTCTAAAACCTGACTGAAACTCTTCAAATAGACTATTATACTGAAGAAAGGCACATAATTGTTTAGGTACAGCTTTCTCTAGATCTTTGAAAGAAAGGGGAGGTTGGATATTGGTCTATAGTTGGCTAGAACTTTTGGGTCCAGGGTAGGTATTTTAGGAGCGGTTTAATTACAGCTAATTTAAAAGACTGGGGCAAATAAGCTGTTACAAGGGATAGATTGACTATATTCAGTATCAGAGTGCTAAGTAAGGGTAAAATGTCTTGAGCAGCCTAGTAGGTATGGGGTCTAGTATTCAGGTTGAAGATGTAGATGATGATAATGTTGTAGTTACTTCATGAAGGTCAATTCGATGGAAGCTTTCCAAACACGTACTAGGACTAGTAAATACCTTTATAGTTCCTGTTGCTAGACTGGGATCTGTGAGTTATAGGATATTTTCTCTGATAAGTTTAATTTTATTATTGAAGAAGTTAATAAAATCATTTCTGGTGAGAGCTCTAGGAACGCATGGTTCAATAGAATGATTGCTCTCAGTCAGCATGACTACAGTGCTGAAAAGAATCCTGGGCTTACTCTTGTTTTCTTCTATTGACGCTGAATAGTAATCTTTTCTTGCACAGAGAAGGGCCTTCCTGTATACTTTAAAGCTATCCTGCCAGGCCAGGCGTGACCCTTCCAGTTTAGTGGAACGCCATTTCCTTTCAAGTTTGTGAGTTTTCTGTTTTAACTTGCGAGTACTAACATCATACTATGGAGCTAGTCTCCTGAGTGTTTTTGCTTTCTTTTTAACTGGGGTAATAGAATCAAGTGAAGCACCGAGAGAGCTGGCCGTGCAATCAGAAAGGTGATCAAGCTGGGAGGGGCTAAAATTAAGATATGACTCCTCTGTTATATTTGGATATGGCGCTGAATTTATTGCAGAGAGATTCATTTCTTTAAATTTTATACATACCATATAACCCCTAACCCTAACAGTGTCCTCAGATATGCATCTGCTATAATAACTAGTGACTAGTGAAAGCAGATGTTATCGCAGAGAGTTTTAAGTGATCAATTTCAATGCCATACTGACCGAAACCAAATGAATCTAACAGTGACAGAAATGCAGTACCAAGGCTGTCCTTTTCAACGTCTACATGGATATTAAAGTCACCTGCACTAATAACTGTATCTGTTTTAAGGACCAGGGCTGACAGAAACTCACCACTCATGTTTACGATCCATGTTACCCATTGTGGTTGTGGGGTTCTGAAGCACCATCGTTGACTATACCATGGACAGACCACCAGTTTATCACAGAATTAACACATATAAAGAGGCAAAACTTAGTATTTAGTCCCTTAGTTATTGTGCTATGTATATTCTGAACATTCATTTATTTTTAAAATAGGGACAGTGCACATTGTTGGACATTAAAATGCAAATATTCCTGATTAGGGCCATAGGATGATTTCCATCTGTAGCCCCTAGGCATGCTTACGATGCACACAAAAACAAATGTACATAAAACCTCTCAATACACAGATACAGATACAGTAGTAGTACAACAACAATAAAAAAAAAACAAATAACAACATACATTTCAACATGCAACACTGGACCATAATTGATAAAAACACACAATTAACATTTAAAAATGGCTCTGCAATGTTGTTTAATACAAACCAAGGCAAAAGATAAGGTGCCACACTGGGAAAGTGCTGATGTATTGCACATCACTGCATTGCTTTTTAAACGGTGACACTCATCTTGCTGAGGGAATGTGCTGTTTGGCAGGTGAACCGTCGTCCCCCGGAATTTCCCAATCCCTTGTCCCAACAATAGCTTTGATAGAATGCATATAAACACATGCACTGATCTTTAAATAAGGGTTGACATAACACAGATCGCACACACACAAAAAAAAAACAAAACTGTAATCACTGTCTTTAAGAATGAAGATGAGTGAAAAAACATACTATGCACGTATAAACAATACATTTCTACCCATTAAGAGACACAGCAGCTTAAAATCTTTGATCATTTAAATGTCCCGAAAAGCCAAAAGAACCAGTCTAAAGTTAATTACTGTGTTCTTCTTCACATCCAAAAGATTACACACACAGTCCGTGATCCATAAAATGGAGTTTGAAGTGTAATTGTGTTTCCTCTTCCTGCTTGGGGAGCTGAATAACGTGCCTTTTAAAGTAAAGTAAAGTAAAGTAATAATTTCCCCCGGGGATAAATAAAGTATTCTGAATCTGAATCTGAATCTGAATCTTTTAAATAACAGGGAAAAATATGATGCTGTAGATGTTAGACCTATTTTTTGTTGAGCTGCAGGAAGGACATACAAATGACCCATAGAAAGGCCATTTCATTCCCATAACTCTCTTACTGCAAGGCAACACTGTTACTTGTCTGACAACATTTTATTCAATCATTTATTTATTTTTTCTGGGGATGAAATCCCAACTGCCTCGTGGGCTAATCACTTTAGTGCAAGCTTTGAATCTCAGCTTGTGAGACAAGACCCCTTGCAGCATATCTGTAAAAACTCACTGAACAGCCATTTAATCGTAAAAAACAGAGCATCATAAAGGCTTTCTATTTTCAGTTTTTATTATTTTCAATTGAGGATACACACTGTACTTTATATGTGTAAATGTCAATAAAGGTATCTTATGCAAAATAATTCAACATCTTGGTGACAAAGCCATATTTAATGTAAATTCATTTCCAAACCCTCAATTCAGAGATTATTAAACTTCTGACAACAATCAATCTACCATTCATCAGCTGTCTATTTTACTCTTTAAGTAGATGTAAACAAAATAAAAATGAGATAATAAATAAAACAAATAATGGTTTCTGATTTTTCAAAGCAACTTGACTGAAAGAAGAAAATTAGACTTTAGTGTGTTATCGTCCTTAATATGCAATTTGCTTTGAACAATGACTGACAAAAATGACATTGCTCCCGGATGCAGTCTTACCTACTGTACATGTCTGAGATGTCAGAGAGCGAAACACAAACACAAAAACAATACAAAAACAAATATGGTAACATATAGAGTACACTGAGGCAAACACAGACACCGGACTATTCCCATGTCTGTGGGGGATTGTAGAATCCAGCACTGTGGCCAAAGCCACAAAGTCTAATTGGATTAAGCCAATTTTGTTTTACCTGGCTTTCCCTTGGGCTATTTTATTAGAGCGATTACTATACACTTTAATATGCTTGTAATATCTTCAGGCAACAGTTGCCAGGATCTTAAACAGGTCTCCAAACACAAAAAAGACTAATGTGTTTTTCATTACCTTTTGTAAAGAAATCCCACAATTCTAAGGTGATAGGAAAGGTGCAGTTACAACAATTACAAAGAGCCTGCCTGTGATAGACTCCACTTTTTCCCTTTGGCAGTTCAGGTCATTAACATGTTTATAAAAGAAATATTGTTTCCATTTGTGATTTGCTCACAGAAAACCACCTAAAATCAGTGACCACTCAACACTGACCACTGGTAAAGCTGAACTGACTAATTGAGCGATCATAGAGTTTAACTTACTCACTACACTCCCTCGTATGGGAGTTTTATAGAGGCTCTTCGAGACTGAGGCCCAATGCATCAATTGTTTCAGTGCAGCTTTTTTCATACTTACGAGAGAAAAGCCAAAGCCCACTTAAACTTCAGTCATCTAGACTCAAGCAGAAAGAAAGTGATGGATTTGAATTTATTCAAATATCATTATCTTAAACAAGAAAAAGATCAAGTGCTTGGTCATGTGTTTTGCATCTGACTGCAGCTAATCTCTCAAACAACTTCACTCATTGGTGAACTTCACTCATCCAACCATGAGAAGAATATATATAAATACACCAATCAGGCATAACATTATGATCACTGACAGATGATGTGAACAACACTGATTATCTCTTTATCATGGCATCTAGTGGGTGGGATATATTCGGCAGTGAGTGAGCATTTTGTCCTCAAAGTTGATGTCTTAGAAGCAGGAATAATGGACAAGCGTAAGGATTTGAACAAGTTTGACAAGGGTCAAATTGCGATGGCTGAATGACTGGGTCAGGGCATCTCCAAAACTGCAGCTCTTGTGGGGTCTTCCCAGTCTGCAGTGGTCAGTTTCTTTCAAAAATGGTCAGAGGAAAGAACAGTGGTGAACCAGTGACGGGGTCATGGGCAGCCAAGGCTCACTGATGCATGTGGGGAGCGAAGGCTGGCCCGTGTGGTCCGATCCAACAGGCAAACTACTGTTGCTCAAATTGCTAAAGAAGTTAATGCTGGTTCTGATAGAAAGGTTTCAGAATACACAGTGCATCGCAGTTTGTTGCGTATGGGGCTGCATAGCTGCAGACCAGTAAGGGTGCCCATTCTGACCCCTGTCCACTGCCAAAAGCGCCAACAATAGGCACATGAGTATAAGAACTGGACAGCGGAGCAATGGAAGACAGTGGGCTGGTCTGATGAATCACGTTTTCTTTTACATCATGTAGATGGCTGGGTGCTTTTACGTCGCTTACCTTGGGAACACATGGCACCAAGAAACACTATGGGAAGAAGGCAACCCGATGGAGGCAGTGTGATGCTTTGGGTTCTGCTGGGAAAACTTGGGTCCTTCCATCCATGCAGATGTTACTTTGACATATACCACCTACCTAAGCATTGTTGCAGACAATGTTCCTTCTTCTATGGAAACAGTATCTGCTGATGGCTGTGACCTCTGTCTCCAGGATAATGCGCCGTGCCACAATGTAAAAATGGTTCAGGAATAGCTTGAGGAGCACAACAACGAGTTTGAGTTTGAGGCGTAAAAAATTCCCTACATCTCAATCCAATCGAGCATCAGTGGGATGTCCTGGAAAAGCAAGTCCCATCCATGCAGGGCCCACCTCGGAACTTGCATGACTTAAAGGATCTGCTGCTGACATCTTGGTGGAGTTCATGCCTCAAGGGGTCAGGGCTATTTTGGCAGTAAAACAGGGACCAACAATATTATATTATTAATATAACAATATTAGGCAGGTGGTCATAATGTAATACATGATCGGTGTAAAAAAATTTCCCGTTCGCCCTTTGTGGGCAGTCTTGTGTCTCCTTCAAGCTCGGGTCCTCTAGCAGAGACCTGAGAGCCTGAGGGTCCTGCGCAGGAACTTAGCTGTTCCTAGGATTTTCGTGTTCCTTCTTCCTGGTGTTACTATCACTTGGGATTGCAACATTAACCACTACCGCCTTCTTCTCCTGCTTGTCGACCACCACGGGTTGATTAGCCACCACAATCTTATCGGTCTGGATCTGGAAGTCCCACAGGAACACTACATGATGCACTGAGCTCTCTTCTCTGGCCCCTCTGACTCAGACTCCATCTCTGCTCCTCTAAATGTCCATATCCTTACAATAACTTTACTTCTTCCCCGGAGTCTTTGTGCTTTATCATCCCGAAGGTCTTTCTAGGTCACGGTGGGAGCGGCTACTGGGGTCCAGCCTGATGCCTACTGCCCATATTAGGACAAGAGATCTGGTGACTTGGATCATAGGCTGGATTTCCCAGTGCAAATCTTGATCCACAGATTAGAATGACTTCTGGACCAATAGACTACACCTGCTTCTGGATCACTACACTTCACATATCCCTGGATTTATAGATTCCACATGCTCTTGGACTCACTGACTACATCAGCAACACTCAGATCCTCATACATGGACTATAATGACTCCTGGACCAATTGACTACATTGCGGTGGGAGCTGCTGTTGTGGTCTTGCCTGATGCCTACTGCTCAAATTAGGACAGGATATCTGTGACTTGGATCCTAGGCTTGCCTAGCCAATGGACTACAAGTGACTTCTGGACCAACATACTATACCCATATTATAACTGGATTTATAGACTCATTTGAACTCAAACATTCTTAGTAAACTTATTGTCATTTTGTTGTGTTCTGTGCAAGGGACAGCTATTGCACGTCTGTCCATCCCAGGAAGAAGGATCCCTCCTCTGTGGTTCTTCTTGAGGTTTCTTAGTTTCCTAAAATGAGGAAAATAAGAACTTTAAAAAAAGTTTTTCCTCACCCAGTTCAAGGGTCTAAGGGCAGAGTGTGTCACATCTTTACAGTTTGTCAAAGCCCAGTGAGATAATGTGTAAATTGTGATTTTGGGCTATACAAATAAAATTTGATTTGATTTGAATTTCTTTAACTAATTGTAGTGTTGAACCAGTAAAACGTTGCTTTAGTTTTGTTTCGTTTTCTGCCGCTTATCCGGGTCCAGGTCCCGGGGGCAACAGCCTGAGTAGGGAGATCCAGACGCTCCTCTCCCCAGCCACTTCCACCAACTCCTCCGGGGGGACACCAAGACGTTCCCAAGACAGCCGAGAGACATAATCTCTCCAGCGTGTCCTTGGTCTGCCCCGGGGTCTCCTCCCGGATGGGCATGCCTGAAACACCTCCCCAGGGAGACGTCCAGGAGGCATCCTGACCAGATGCCCGAACCACCTCAACTGGTTCCTCTCAACGCGGAGGAGCAGCGGCTCTGCTCTGAGCCTCTCCCGGATGTCCGAGCTCCTCACCCTATCTCTAAGGCTGAGCCCAGCCTCCCTGCGAAGGTTGCTTTAGTGAAAGTTGTTAAGTGTCCAAGGTCAAAATTCACAAGAATTCATATGACTGATCTGTTATTATTTCAACAGTCTCTCTTGTATGTCTCTTGTAACTAGAGCACTATCTGCGTGTTGTTTGATCACTCTCAATGAAGACAGTAACCTGGCTTTGTAATTCTGAGACACTGGAGCACCATGTGGGCCTTGTGAAACCATTTGCAAGTCTGAGATAATTTAAATTGGCCTAGCTCCGTGAACTGGGACTATGGCAGCATTGTATGCTAATGAAATGGCATGCATGGTACCTCTAGCCCAAATGACAGAGTGGTGTCTTCCAACATATCTAGTGTGCTGCCATCTGCCATCATGGTTTAACAAATTGGAAGTTATTTTGATTTCCAAAGTAGGACACACATCAGAAAAAATGCATTATCTGTTATGAAAACTCGGAACTAATGATGGATATGCAACCTTTAACCAATTTTGTTTTTGACTTCCTGTGCAACATGATTCATTTGAGCTCTTAATGAGTTGATTTTAAAATGCTAAAGCTATTTTTAACAAGCTTCAGATTGTGATTAACAGCATGAGGCAAGAAAGTGCTCAGTAAAGCATAATAGCACTGAAAACAGTATAATTACAGCTTATAAGCAACACAGCCACAGTAATAGAGAATGTCAAATGTGAAATCTAAATGATCTAACTGATCTGAATGTGATCAGCTGTTGCAGGCTTTACTCTTCATGTATGTTAAGGGAGGTACAATGTTCGTGTCCCTATGCACAAGTACTGAACCATTTTACCCAAATGCTGAATTCATGATCTTCAGCCTTATATTCTATCATGTCTGTTGCCAAAATGCATCATGGCTGTGCTGAGATTGCACTTCCCCACGTGAATGTAATAAGCCTGAGGCCTAAAGCAGTCTTAACCAGCGTTAAACTTCCTATCGTGGGGATTTATCTGTGTAAATGTAATGTAATGTATAGGTGCAGTAGTGCCATATCTTGTGTTTATAAAATAAATAATCAACCTTGTATGTCCTTGACTGGAGCTTAAAAAAAATTCTCAAACTTAAGAAAAAAACACAAATTGCATGATATAGGAAGCAAAAGCAGCTTTGTCAAAAGCAGTGCTGAATAGTATAAATTATAATAGTAAATAACTCTGTAATGTCAAGTGTTAACATTAAACTATATGTTAAAACCCAGACTACCCTTGATATAGTGTTCATACAATAGCAATATAACGGCTCCCAACAATGTTGACATGTGTCATAAACACATTCACAGGATGCAGTATTCATCAGTGGTCACCATAATGACTTACTTGTGTGTACACAACCTTAAGTGACGAAGAAAAGTGCTTTTGTTTGATGTTTTCCATCCCCTGATCTGCACCACACTGATTAAATGGCACCACATTATATGTGTGTCCCTTACGCTGGTGTCAGTGGCAGGCAATAACAGAGATCGATGGCCAAGTCAGAATGGCCATTTGGGCCCTTGATCTATGGCACAGGATCTCAAGGGATGAAGCCATCGCAGCTTTGTCCAGCTGCCCAGAGCCGGTGGTCGCAGTCATCGAGAAGATATGTATTTATAAACTGTCCTGCTCAGCAAGCCCACTCATTCCAGTAAATCTGAGGGGGATCGGAAAGGGAAAATGTCACAACCCAAGGACAGTACAAGAAGCTGGCCCTGCCACTGCCGGCAAATAATTGGGGTGTCAGTGTGTCCTAGAATGCATTTCCTGCTGTCACATTTTTTGATTGCCAGTTAGTGTAGAACTGCTGCTGGTGAAAAAAGAAAGAGACAAGGAGAGAAGAATGGAAATGAAAAAAAGATGACAGGAATGCAAGACTGTGATACCAGATAATGAGAGGTATGAAATGTTTGTTTCACCTGTGAGATATTTGACGTTACATACACAGAATCACTGTATGTGATAAGTATCTTAAATTTGATGAAAAACAAACTAAAAGAACTTGCTAAGCATATGGTTCTACTTTAGTGGCAAAGACAAATCTCAGCTGTAGGTATTGATTAGGGCTTATGACAAAATCTATACAAAATACATTGAGGTAAGTAGGCCAAAGAGGAAAAAAACAGTGAGCTGCGAATAAATAAAGCAAAAGAATCTTTTGAATAACGCTGTGTACTGGTTGCCTAATCGTGTGCTTGCCTTGGCAATTCTTACAGGATGTCTTTATAATATTAGGATATAGGACTTAGCATTGGTAATAAATAATGAACTTGTTCCATCATATTGAAGCCCAAGATAAAACAGAATTTTCAATAACTGATCAAAAACGAACAGATGTGGCTCCAGCTCCAGAGCAAGTCCAAGGGGAAACATTAAAGTGTTGTAGATGTTTCACAGATGTCCTTCCAATTAACTAATTACAAGAAAGGGGAAACAATAATGATGTGTGCCTGCATGTGTTAAAGACATCCATGTCTATTCATCTCTTTCTCTAATGCTAGGCTGCCACTTTTAACTTGCATGGCTGATGAAGATCAAACAGCAAGTGGTGTGTAAATGGGGACAAGATTCTACCATTTAAGTGTAAGAGAGGCAGAGAGAGTTAGTAACTGTGTTGATACTTCGTGTTCATCTCAACAACTGTAATTGGGATGGCGTTTCAAACGCTAGCCTTTTTTTCTTCGTGGAATGTGTAAAGTCAAATCCACTTTGCATCCCCCTCAGCGAGCTTCCCCTTTCCACTCCTAAACAGATTTAATTTTAAAGATTAAACTCATGAAGTTGTTTTGAAACAGCATCCAAATCTAGTAATGCATAATTAACAGCAAAGTTGCATAAGGTGAACTTCAAA
>KV751368.1:2776961-2789683 GCA_001698575.1 Mola mola | reverse complement strand
ATATAATTTAAATTATTTTTATTTTGTTTTGTTTTATTTTGTTTTTTTGGGGGGTAGAACCAAATTTCAAGTGTACTTGTGCAGGTACAGGGGGGTGTATCAGAAAAAAACAAACAAACAAACTATCACAATTAATCCCTGGAATTAAAAAAGCTCTGTATCACTTGACAGTGGTGCCATTGCTGTCTTACAGATCAGGCAGTTTGATGTAGGGATGTAATCGCCCTCAGTAACAGACTGAGCAAACACTTCCCCCTTGTTAAACTACCAACGTGCCCTCCAGGTGCCCTCCACAGGGCATGCAGGGGCAAAGGGGCTGCAGTTGAAAAGGTTTACTCTGACAGACTCATGGATCTATCATCTGACCAAGGTGGGAATTTATATGTCGATGAGAGATGTTTTGATTTTTAAAAAAAGTGGTTTATCTCAGTCTTATCAAATTATTACTGAGACTTCAGATCGAAGTGTGATACCTCTGTAGCTTATGGTTCACAATTAAAGTTACTTAATAGGTGCAAAACTGTCAAACAAACAAATTTATGTTTCAATGTGATACTTGCTGAGCTTTTGATAACTCTTACAGGCTTTTGTTTCCTCTGCCCTACGTCGACATAATAAGCATACGTTTTATTAACATCAATGTATGACATTAATGAGCTAAATGCATAATTGTTATTGTCCTTTCAATTGAGTACATGTCAAAAGAATGAACAAATTATTTTGTTTACATTGACACAGCATCCCACCTGTTCTGGATTGAGGCTTGTAAATCTATTCACTGTCATGCACCCCCACAAACTTTTGTTTACCACGAGCCATCAGGAAAACATGAAAATGTCAAGACTTTTTCTAGCTACCATCTTATTATAAACCAAGTTGCTTACTCTTTGTCTTGAGCAATTGTGATACAACTGTCTCTATTCTCAGAGGTTTGGGCCCAAAAGCCTGTTTCCAAAAGCTGACTAGCCTCCTGCCATGAACCATGTTAGTCTAATAATATCCTCAAAGCACATGCTTTAAGATTATTTTATTTTTATCCATGATCTCCAAATGGATCGTTTTCTGTTGTCCTCATCCATTAGTTTGTTCCTCCTTTTTGCCTCATAAGCATTAACATGGAAGAGAGGGCTCAACAGTGAAATAAAAAGAATAGGAACAGGATGAAAAATGTTAATGGTGGACTGAGCACAAAGACGTAGAGATAGTTATGGGGTAGTTTTCTTTAAAAGCGGTAGGAGAGTTTGACTCACTAGTGAACTTTAAAATACGATTTTTACGATTTTTTCTTTGTTCCTTTGATTCAGTCCACTCATCACTGTCACTGTAGCCCAAAGGATGTGCTCATTTTCTTGTCATTTATGTTCTAAGTAATAATAAGTATGATGTCATTACTTAAAGAACTCCATTTCAGATTGAACTTTTAAATGTTCCAACCATTGGCAGGCTGAAACTGACTGACACCGACAACCAAAATTTACATGGACTGGAACAAATCAATCCTGTCTGTGTGAAGTCATCAAGAGAGAAAATGTTCTCCTACAGAAACACAGTTTTTCTACTCATTTTTTTGATAAAAATGCGTCATTAGGTATGTTACACTCTGATATAATATATGCTTTGACTGTTTAAGTCCACCTGAAACAGATGTTGTAGAGTATCTAACTGCTGTGTCACAACGCATTTCCTACTAAAACAGGACAGAGCCTATCACAACATAGAAGGTGCGACATGACCTTGGGATGGATCTGGGTTGCTAGGTAACTACATCCATCGTTATAGCTCTGCTTAACTCCACTAAACATTGAATATTGATTGACAGCTGGATGCCATGACATTGTTGGTTGAAATTGACTCGTAAATGGTGATGTAATTTCACACGACACATGGTTTTACTGGAAGACAACAATCTCGGATTTTAATATTAAAAGACGAAGAATTTTTTTTTTTTTTTTTTGTCAAACTGCCACATTGGCCAGCGAATCGGGTTGTTCTATTTTGTGTGAATTCAGACTCATTTTCAAGTGAATTCACCTCTCCATCATATCATATCTCCGTTGCTGACTCTCATTTGGCACAAAATTGTGCCCCAGTGGAGATATGCAGGACTGATGATGAGGAGATGTGAAGCCAGACCTTCTGATATCTTTTGAAAATGAAACATTTTATGTCAATCGATGGCACATGGTGCAGTGCAGATGACCTTTTGTGTGTCATAAGAAGAAGTTAAATATTTATCCTCTTTCCTTGTAGTTTAAATGAGGTAAAATGTCAGGCAGATAAGACAACCCTCCATAATAAAGTCACTAATTAATGTATGATGCTATACCCTTAAAATAAGGTTAAATTTTATATAACCAAAGGTTATCTTGATACCTTCATCTTGTATTTTGCTTGGAGAAGTCACTTCTTTAAAATTCCTTTACGTGAGTGACCCGCGACCTCACCTGTCCTCCACAAGAAGAAATCATACCTGTTCTGGTATCTGTTCAACAGAAATCCTACAGTCAAATATCCGTTGAATCATCATGAGATGACACTGACTGGGCGTGTTGCTGCTACTTGATTTTTGAGTCTGTATCATGAGAGGAGAAGCGGTTCTGCAAACTTATTTTTGTTGTAATAATTTTGACAGTTCAGATTTTTCATAGCGAGGTGATGTTCTGTTGTGAGCAGAGTTTAAGCAAAACTGTGACTGTTTTTCTATGCATTTTTTATGAAGAGAGTATTTAATTGGTACCCTTAGGGGCCCTAGCATCACAATGATCTGATATACAGAGGATGACAGTGACCTTCCACAGCCCACTTCAGGTCAGCCTGGGAAACGGGCGGTGCTGTGTTTGCACTCTGTTATTTTGCTGGTCCAGTTGAATACGATACCACTGCTGATACTTCGGTAAAATATCTCTGTAGCTCAAAGGGGAGTTGTGCTTGCAGAGTCACTTTTTGATTCTTGAGATTGAAAGTATGTTCTCATACACAGTAGATGGACCACAAGCTTTTAAACCAACTAATTGTCCAAGTGACTGGAAATAGGCTGTTGAAATAATGAGGAAATTATAATATAATAATAATACATTTGTGATAATATCCTGTGGTGGATTTGACATGAATACTACTCAATGTACCTTCTTCATTATGGAATAAGGATAAGCTGCAGTGGTTTATTTTACACATTTCATGCCATTGACTTTAATTCATTCCAGTCATTATGCTGAATGTGTCCTGACGCTTTAAGTTCAGGATTATCCTGAAGTTTTCATATTGTTGTACACCCCAGTGCGGCTATTGTAGCTGAATTATCTTCGAATTACATTAATACATTGCGCGTGTTTATGCGTGTGTGTGTGAGTGTGTGTGTGTGTGTGTTTTAAATAAAATTTGCATTCTTTGTAGCTTTTTATAAAACAAGCGCAGGAGTAACAACTGAGTCATATTAGCAGAAACAGGAGTCTGTCTCGCAGGGGACAATCACACATCTCTCTTTGAGATGAACTTGTTTCTGGAAAGAAGTACAGTTTAGGTTCAGGTTATTTCAGGTTGTCTTTAAAGACGGCACGACTGGAAGAAGATAAATGTACTAATACAAATGTCCACAAGCCAACATGCAGTGAGTTTAACATCACTTTGTAATACACATAATCAGTTAAAGTATAGATTTTAGATTTACTACAGATAACTGCGTTTGATTTAATTTACATTTAACAAAATATGCCATCATAATAGTTTTTGGACTTGGCGTTGGTATGTGTGACCTTATTTACAAAACATCTGTTTCTGGTTATTTTTTGCACTGAAGTGATAAATTTACGGTGAAAATGTGTAGCATTTGTAGCATTTCATGTCTCCTTGTCAATTGATATTAGTTCCTCCCATTGTTTTTCCTTTACTTTCCTGCATATTAATGATTCAGTCTTTTAAATAAAAGCTTCTAAAAAGTCAAATTTGTACTTTTGTTTCCAGATGATTTGGTTTCACTGGCATGAAAAAGATCTACGGACCATGTTGACCAGTGTTCATTTCCGACAAAAGTAACTAAAGCAAAGTTAATCTACGTTAAATTTGTGTTCAACATTGCTGTAAAATGTATCAATCAGTCTGCACTAGATGTCTTGGCATGACGCTGAATCAGCACATTCAATTTAAATAGTCTGTCAGTGTTTCAGTTAAGGTAGAACACTGGAATCTGTACCAGGATCTGTTTAGTACTGTGGAATTCTGAGACACTCAAACACAGCTCTGTAATGTATGTGTGTGTCCTGTGTTTGATTAAGCTTCTGGTGTGTGTGGGGGAATCAAAACTGCAACACTGTGCATCATGGAACTGCACTCTTTGGCCATTAAGAGAGAACTGGGATGGGATTCTTCGAACATCAGACATAAATGTCAAATGATTTGTGCTTGTAATAAACCTGTGAAGATGTCAAATGAAAGACTCACCAAAAGATAATTAATTGGAACTTTTCAGCCTATGGTCACTTCTGGGCTAATGAGTTGCACTTATTTGACCCAAATAATGTGTTAGTCATTTTCCATCACAGGTTACTATGCATATTAAGATATTAATATATTAAGGAGATTTGGAGTAAAACGTTTCAGAGCTGTAGTTGATATATAATATGAAATTTCTGACCTTAATGTCTCAAAGAATAGTTACAGCATAAAACCTAATGTGACGTATAACTCAGAAGACAAAGAACCCCGTGTGCACAGTTATGTTCAAAAACATTCCCATTAGGCCCGGAGACGGGTATATTTAACGCCACTCTGGAGGAGGATAGATTTTGGTATGTGCCCCTGGCGACATTGAGACTGAGGTTCATTTGATGTTTTGCTCTCATGTATTTATGATTATTTCTTTTTGCTGGTGGATGTTGTCCCCAAAATAAAAAAAAAAAAACTTGAGTTGCACTTTATGCAGATAATCGTTTTGTAGCACATTTTTGTCAAGCTTGGGACAAAAGGCAGAATACTAAGTTTAAGACTGTAAAATAAACTGTAATTCTGTCATGATGGTGTCTTGTAAACTCAAATCGGTGAGGCACTTTTTGTGAGAACCTTCAATGAACAGCATTTTAAATCAAATTACACACTTTTATTTTGACATGGTACAATTATATTATATCGCTGTGTTCCATTGGAAATAATGCAATCAATGATAAGCAAGTTTATTTATTAAAGGTATTAGTAAGATAGAATATTAAATATGAGATGAGATTATATATAATTCAAAGTTGTATTCATATCTTTGTAAGTCTTGTGGGCTGAAAATCAATTGAGCAGCTCGTCAAAGCCCTCCTGGCTAAACCCTGTTGGTTCACATTTCTCAGTGATGTTTTAAAGCCCCTCCGCTTTGTACATCAAGACTTGTTAATTGCAAGTTGCATCACACACTCATTAAGTAGGTCTAATTACCTTTATTAAAGATTTTTCAAAATTTAGATTTGCTTCAGCGTGCATAATTTTCCAAACAGTTCAGGAGATAATGGTGTTTAATTGAATAACAGTCCACCTAAGAGGCATGTAAGTGATGGGTAAGGAAACGAGAATGGCATACAGTATATGTACCTGGTTTATGTTTTTATCTCTGCCCAGACAGGGTGTGTTATGACTGACAGCATGCTTACTCAGGTGGAAGGAGATTCACGCATGAGAAGTAGGAAGAGAGAGACGGAGACAGACAGAGAGGGAGAGATAGAAAAGGAGTGATGGGATGAATAATTGATGACACAAAGTTCTTCAAAAGAGCAATCAAAATTCAGGACAATTACAAAATAGAGAGACCATCTATACAGCCGAGCAGCTATGATAATATTAATTCTGATCAATATGGCTGATATTACATCGTTGTTTAAAATAGCATGATTCAATAGCTATGCAATACAAATCCACTTAATGGATTATTCATGCATTTCATAAACAGAAAAGAACAAAACAAAGGGCAGCACTCGATAAAACTTGAAGAATACACCAAAGAGAATTTGGAGATCAAGACATATCACGTAGTCAGGAAAGAGAGATGAAAATTCATTTAGGATATCTCACGGTTTCATACTACAGAACAGCTGCAAAACCTTGATTTAGGGAACCATTGATCACCATCTAAAATAAAAAGGGTTTTTTTTATTAAGTTGTACACATAGTTGATAAATAAAGTGGCATACTGCAATGCTGGAGTTGCTACTTCTGGTATCCGTTCAATATCCCTGAAATATCAACATAGCCGTGAATGCCCGCAGCTGAAGGTCACAAGTTTGCGGCCTGTTCATCAGCAAAGCAAAAAAAAAAAAAGCTGCACCACTGATCTCCGCTGCCTCGCGATCAATACGCTGCACGCAGTTTGTGTATTTCACTCATCTTAAGTATAACACAGCCAAGAAAAGAAGTCCTGCCCTCATCAACACGAACAAAGAGTAGTAACTGGATGAATCCATCTGTTAAACAACACTTCTCTGGATATAAATGCATTGCTGCAGTCATTTCTTGTAAAACTACATCGTTTACACTTAATAGCCCTGGTGGTTCACTGCAAACCATCAAGGTTACAGCGACACTGAGAAGTAATTAAGATAAAGTTAATAGAATGCTGTTATAGTTCAATAAGCCAGAGTTTAAGTGACATGGCGCAGCCTGACTTTGACTCCTAGAGTTCAACTTGAGACATGAAAACATGCAGTAGAATTCCTTCCAGGTCTTGAAACAGAATAAGTCCACATGCTTTAGGGAGCAAAGCATAACAGGAAAAAATGAGAGAAAAATGGTGAATATGTTAGAATTAGACATATTCACCATTGTTTATTCCTTTCCTAGGAGGTGCCCTGTATGTCACCTGATCTATGTTTTTGTTGTTGTTGCTTTTTGCCTGGATTCCGAAAATTGTGAGGAAGGGCGTGTCACTGAATGCGAAGCAGATTTTCACGCTAACAGAACATACTGCTGAAGCGTGCTGACCTTTAATCAAGCGGGCACAGAGTGGATTGAGAGAAAAACATGAATTCACTTACAAAGTGTTTTAACACTGTTCAACTGTGAAATGAGATTTGTTTTAGGTGAAGATTTATTTGATTTTTTGGGGATATTTTTGATTTTTAGGGTTATTTTGACCGCTGAGCTGGTTTCATACATGCTGTATTATGTTTCCTTCCCTGGGCTGAAATCAGAATCTGCATAAAGGATTTGTCTTTCATGAAAGTATCAAACCAAGTTTATCAGACTCATTTTTTGTTGTTCTTGGGTTTCTCTTCTCCGTCTTATTTTCCCTTTGTATATGACACTCTATGCCTGTTTTTACCCAGCTTTGTTACAATTAAGTTTACATTGATATTCTAACCCCACTACACACCCATGCTATGTTGTTTTCTGAGAAGCACTGGGTGCTACATTTCTTTTATGAAGAGTTCTTCATAAATAAAGTAAATTTGTAAATATAAGATCAGCAATTGTTTCTACTATAGCATTATTTCCTTTCTAAAATGACTTCATCGGTATGTGTGTGTGTGTGTGTGTGAGAGAGGGAGAGAGTGATAGTTTAAATCTCAAACCACATTAAATTGCTTTGTTTGCGGTGAAATTCACAGGGATTAATTGACCTAAAATGTGCTGGTGGTTGACAGTTTTATCAACTCAATATGAACCTGCAACTAATGCCTGACACACTTGCAATAACACAAAGTTAACTGGACAAAAATAACGACTTTTTCGACACCATTTCTTAAGCCTCAATTTAAGAGATTAACTTGTGAGACTTGTGAGATTATTTGGCGCGTTACTGCGGTTAATGAAGTCCAGCTGTTTTTACACTGTATGTCACTCATTTAGAAGTCCGCTGTCACTGAAGCAAACTTTGCTCTCTTTTATTTGGTCACTTGTGCTTTAGAATGTTTGGAAACACACGACGATGTCTGTTTACAGACGGAGAGCTAATTTAGAGTAACATCTGTTTCCAAATGGTTCAGTATGCTCTCTCCAAAGTATTAATGTTTGCGCTGGAAACTGACCGATCACTAATTGAGAAACACTATACGTGCATGAAAAAGTTGAGTCGTGCTGACGGACGGCAGAGTAGTGTGAGCGGGCCGTCCATAAATTGTGTTTTGCCAGTGAGCAGTGTGGAGGGAGGATTCTGGCAGAGCTTGAAAAGAACGGCTGAGACAGGCTGAAAGCTGGAAGCAGCCTCCCAGTGCTCGTACCCTTGATGCTGAGTGAAGAGCACAGAAGACCAGCACTTCACCTGGGGCAGGAAGTGGCGGCAGGAGAGATGCAGCCTACATGCTTTATTAACAAATACACCACTCGGGCCGCTGACACTCGGCTGCCGGGTGAATCAATTGTGGATGACAACGACCAAGCTCTCTGTTTGATTCATTCCTGTTGTAGCCATTTATGACTCTTCTGTGGTGATTGTAAAAAGAGATTTTTTTTTTTTTTTTTAAATCAATGAAGCTGCTGTTCATTTCAAAGTGTCACAACAGACATAAAGGAGAGAGAAATGGGGATGAAAGGGAAATTGGATTTTTCATTTTGGTCTTTCTAACGTTAATATTACGACGTATATAAATGAAAAGATCTCTTGATTAAATGATTAATGAGGTGCATGAACATGAACAGCAGTTACTATTTTTTTTATAACCAATTAGCCACTGACATAATTCATCAACCAAAAAAAACAAAACAAAAAAAAGGCAAAGATGAAAATATCTTTGGTTTTACCGTTCCAGTGAATTGATCATTTCTGTTAGAAATCCTCTGTTTTCTTTCATTCAATTGTAATTAGAAACAAAAAAACATCTGCTCATACATTGGACTGATTAGTGGGGAAAAAAAGCAGCACTTTAAATTGACATATTTCAACAGTGTGCAATTGCTCAGCGTGATTGCATTGTGGCCTATTTGCCGGCTGCAGCAGTCTGACTCAATACTGGGAGCAATATTCCTATTAGTCACTTGCACTGGAAAACAAAAGGAAATAGGGCCCACAACGAAAACATATTGACATAACCATTTAAGTTCCATGTTGTAAATGTTTTTGACCCATTACTGCATACTGTCTTGGCCAGATTGGACAGTTATCTAATGACATTGGTGGCAGATTGGTAAAGGTGGTTTGAAGTGCACTAGAAAAATGCTGAAAAGTATTAAATATAAAAACAGCCACAAGGCCACAGTAAGGGCCCCAGGATACAAACCTTTTCAAAACTGAAACCTCTCCGAGCTCCATTATCTAATCTAATTTTACATTATATTGCATCAATAATTACTCACGACACTGATTTAATTTCAGGGGACCAAATAAAAGTCATGCAATCATTGATAACCTGAACAAAATACATGCAATTCTCACAAGAATGTCCTTCTGTCAATTAGTAAGTCTCTTCCTACTCTTCAAACACCCTCCTTTAACAATATCAATCTGCCACAACATTAAAAACCACCAAAAACAGTTCTGACCTGTGAGGACATGGACAGGTGAGGCCAGGTCAAAGCCACGGGTGGGGCACATCATCCTTGGGCGTTGTCATGGGGGGTGTGCAATTGGTCTGTAGTAATATTTACAGCAGGTGTCAAAGTAATATCCCCATGAATGGAAGCATCCAAATTTTCCCAGCAGACTGTTGCATTGTAACAAGATGATTACATTATCATGATCATGTAGTTCATCTCACATCTCACAAATAAAGTTGTGGCTAATTGATATACCTAACCAGGGGGAGCAGGTGGTAATTGTCCTTGATGTTTCACTTGCCACAGGCTCTGCTACTAATACTGCTGCTGCAGGGTTTTCGGTTGTCTCGACATTTGACATATCCAGTCAGCTTTGTGACTCTCATGTGATTTTCATGTATATGAGCCCCACTTTTCACACTCTTTTCTCCAGTCAAATGCAAATGAGTTTTCTTTAAGCCAAAACTTTCATGCAGTTGAAAGAACAGCAACCATTTCACTGAACAATATAGTCAGATAAGGGAAAAATTGACCCTGCCCTGCTACATAAATGCATGATATTTTTTTCCCCCTGTGAGTTTTATCTTTCCCCACAAGCTTCGTGATCCTTCTTTTTACATCTTTTGAACAAGCTCCAGGTAAACCACTGCAATAAGACAGTGGTGACTGTAATAATGTCAGTGGGCTCTCTTTAGAAAGTAAACAGGAAATAGCCTGTCTGCTGTGATCATGGCAGTTAAATTTGAAGCAGAATTTCACTCTGATGGGTCTCCCTGTGTCATTCAGGCAACAGGGGGAAAAAAAAATGAAATGTCTCCAGCAATTTCAACATAAACGATCAAATACTGAGCTGTGGCAATATGAATATCGAACAGAGTGTACGTGGAGCCTGCAATTCTCTCTCATTTTTAATTTGACTGGTTACTTTAGTGTAATTTTGTGTGTTTTTTCTTTCCTTGCTCATTTATGTAAATATTTTACTAATTAAATGATCTAAAAGCTCTTTAATTGCCTTTCTTTAATCAATAATCAACTTGACTTCTCTCACTCTCTTATGCAACACAGCAAAAGACCCTCTGCCGCTGTAATTTATTAACAAGCGTCTTTTTTGTTGTGAGCTAATTTGAAAGCAAATTTCCCAAAAACAATAAAAATGATCATCATGAAGCAGTGGGATAAAACATTTCCCAGGATCTCTCTACTTTGAGTCTCACTGGGGATATTTCAAGTGTAGACTTTTTTTCCCCTCCCTTCTGTAATGGAGCTGACTTAACTTAACCTAAAATACACCCATGAGCTGAAAGATGTTAGTAGATAGCAGTGAGGGATATCTATAATTCCCTGTCTGTCGCTAGGTGTGATTGAAGACCATGCCATGGAAGGCCTTCTTTAAAGATATATTTTAGTAGATAGTGTGAGAACTTTTTTTTTTACGGCACTTGCTTGACTGCACTTTGCAGTAATTGTCTGGAACACAGAGCACCTGTTCACTGCAGAAACAAAAGTGTCCACCACTTTAAAGGCAGTACTGAACCTCATATGGACATTTTAGTGGGTTAGAAAACCCAACGTTATTTGGTCAAACTGTTTTTTTTTATTTATATTTGTGTTTATACCCATGCCTTCCTATTACTTGGTATGAGCTGTTGATGTCTTAGCATCATTAGAGCATAAATCAGGTGTTGATGTTCCATATTTCTCAGTTGGCAGCAAACAGAGGAGTTGCACAGTGAGGAATGGCTGTCCCGGGGCTGAGCGTGGCCGTAAGCTCGGCATGGGGAAGGTCAGGTCTGAATATTCGAGTCCTGTCGAAGTGATTCATCTTTATAAAATATATACTTATTTTGTCCTTGGGACAGATAGACAGATAAGTCCGTGAGGGAATACTGAGAAGTTAGGTTAAAAAATACAGCAACCCTGCTCCTTCTATTCATGCATTTCTCACAATGCAAAAAGAAGGGCATCATTTATTTACTCCTTCAGTCAAGGCCAGAGAGAGAGAGAGAGAGAGAGAGAGCGGTGCTCAGTGTTACAAGGGGTTACTTCGTACCACTCAGAGGGAACGCCCGCTGAAGGAACAATTCCTGAAACAAACATAATGAAGTGTTGAGAGAGGCAACTTCCTCTGCTGCTCTTATTAGAATATGTAGAAAGTTTATGGCATATCACTTAGTACGCACCTGTAATTTCCTAATCAATTCTGAAAAATCCCTTCATTTAATCAGTGCATTCATTTTTTCAAAAATTTCAAGAATCATATTATGGGTTTGTGCACGTGTTGCTGATTTCCACATCTGCTTTTAGTCTCCACCGTTATTTTCCCTCGGCCTAGAATCGTGCTATTTGTCACCCGCTGTAAATATAAAAAGCCTTATGGAAGGCTAATTGGATTGCATTCATGAGCATCAAAATTAGCTGTTTTTTTTTTTTAATATTCCACTTCACCCAACTTATCGTATTTCACACAACTATTTGTCAAGTGTGAAAGTCATTCATTCACAAGCTCTGAAGGAATATTGGCAATTAAGTGTTTACAATTGTTAATTTAGCACTTGATTAAATTTCAAGTGACTTGCTGTGAATGGAAGGGCAATGCCAAATGTTCCACAAAAACTCTAAAGTCAACATATGTCACATTTTCAGTCTGAGTTTTTAATAGAGTTTTCTCAGTAAAGAAAAAACTCAAAAAATGTCAGAAACTTCTGTATCAGATTCTGAATGCACTTCAAGTTGGGTTTTTTTTCAGGGCTTTTAAATCATTTTAAACTTTGGTTGTTTGCCAGAGGACACAAATAGCAAATCATGAACTGCTCGCACTCTACTGTAATCCTATTTAAGCAGCCAATACTGTTGACTTTCCAAACTGGCGTCAGCCTGCACCTGTTGGCGTTGCTTAATACTCTTGGAAGGTGTGCTCCACCTCGTTGCTTTTGATTAAGGTCCTTAGGTTAAGAAAATGTCATTTGCACCCCACAAGCTGGCTCATGGGGCACCATTTCAACAATTAATTCTCACTGTGCTTGTGACAGTGATAAAATACCCACCAACTCGACTAATAACTCCAAGCCCATTTCTAATGAAAATATGGTCCCTCCCCGCCAGTTAGAAAGAAAAATTACTCCTTGTTGGAAGTCTGGGGTAGAGTGTTTCTTTTCTCCCCTTTTTCTCCCTTCTCCATGGAGCAAGGGGTTTGAAGAATTGGGTGATATGACAGAATCGATACTTCTCCGGGAAACCTTTTCTCGGACAGCTTATAAGGGCCAGGCTGCCCCTCTACGTGGCTC
>KV751368.1:2765150-2776837 GCA_001698575.1 Mola mola | reverse complement strand
CATCAAATAAATGATGGTTATTCATCTATACTGTTGCGCACCACAGTCAGAGGCTGATTGATATTTCTCATCTTCCCCTTGAACATCATTAATCTTATCTAGGAAAGTAAAAATGAAACAACCGCCTGCACAAAGCAGCACAGCATCTAACTGTATATCAAACGGTGTGAAAATGGAAAGAAAGAGTGGGCCTGTTTTGAACGGTTATGAGAGACGTTTTCCTGCTTCTGCTAACTCGTGACCATTTGTCCAATTTCCCCTCGCTGTCTCTATTTCATCGTATTACCAAAACAGGCTTCTTATTCCCCACGTCATAAATATACATGTGGCAACGAACATTGTTATTGCCAGGATTGGATATATCACCTGGCTCGGATTTCAGGATTCATTTGTTGTCTACTACTACTCCTCTGGTGACATACGCTCGTCACTGAATCAGTCTTATAACCTCACAGCATGTCAAGGAGATTTGAACAGAAAATCCAAATGACACACAAGTTACTCTTCTTTAACTGCAGCACTGATAAACTTTATGCATTTATTCCCGACTGCTTCAAATCTTGGCTTACACAAAGACTCTGTGGCCTGTGTCAGAACATAGTCAGGGCAAATCCAGAAAACACTTTTTAAATGATAGATTTCTAAAAAGAAAATAAATGTTTTAAAGTTGAGAGGAGACATACGGAGGATACCTCACTTTGCTAGTTTTTACACTAAATGTCAGTCATGTTGCAGTTTACATCCGTGTCTGTCCAGACTCATCGATAATATAACATTGTAACTAAGTCTTTAATTATTGGATTTTAATAAACCACGATAAGCGTAGTACAAAATGGACGTTGGATGCCGATGCAGTACAGTTTAATATGCCAGTTGATCTATACAGTCAGCAAGGCCCGAGTCAACAATCCCATCAAAATGGAACCATGGTCCCAGTCATTGTTTGCATGATATGTTGTTGGTTATGGGTCAGTAAAGGTAGTTTTGGCTCATGTGAATACGGCAGCCTTTTTTTTATTGATTTGGTGTTTTTGTACATTGACTTACTAACCTGATGAAACAATGATGCAGAGCAAAATTTAAGTTTACAACATCTATTGCATCAAGCGCTGTTCACATAATGCATATTTTCAATACAACAGCCTCATAAACGTATTTAAATCACTCATATCTGAGGATGAATAAAAAGTCACTTATACAAAATAAAATAGTGCATTAAATTAAACCCTAAAGTGTCCACTGACAGCCCCACAATTCGTTCCTGAGATACTGTACTCACAGAAATGGGACGGACATATGAAACAGTCTTCTTTTGTGCCGCTGGCCACAATTATCACCATTGCAGAAGCCTAAATACTAAATTCTGTCTACTACAGCCACACTTACCACAAACCAGCATGCAATGGTGTGAGCAGCAGGTCAGTGTAGCCCTACGGAAAATTAGGCCTGGATATTAGAAGTTCCTTGATTCATAAATAGATGATCACCTCAATGATCATAAATCATTGAGGTGTTTCATTTCATTGAGGCTTAGAGCCCTATGTTGGTGTTTTTTTGATAGGCTACGTGAATGTGCACTTGCAAGTTATTTTGTTAAGCTGGAAAGAAAACTGAATTGAACTTATAATTTACAAAAGTAACTATCTGATTGTGTACATAAGTAAATAGTTAATTTGATTTACAAAGATTCCATTGCCGGTGAATGGTTATTTGCATTTCGCTTGAGAGCATAGAGCTATAGATTTTCCTTAAAGAGTTAGCCTTGTAGTCGCCTACCCTATAAGTTAAAATACTTAAAGTTAAGTTTAAAGTTAATCCTTCAAAAGCGAGTAATTGCATATTAGTCCTAACAGTCTTGCTACATAGTAATTATTACACACAGTTAAAAGACAAAGTAAACACACACTAATAGTTAGAGATAACACGTTATTTAAAGGACTCAGGTTAGCTACCCCTATAAATTGCCCGGACAGCAAAGGGGTGCTACAATAATAACTAACATCTGCTATAAATGGAACGTATATTGTTGTTCTGTCTTAGCGCGTAGTTTACTTTTCATTGGACACATACATAGTCACATCTTTTGATTTATTTTACCTCCGTCCTGATGCCTCTCGTTGTAATTCATCTTAATGCTTAGCGCTCTCAATCCCTTCCCTGATGTCAAATCCCCTTCTCATATTGCTCTAAATTCAAATTCCAATCCCCACTCTGGAACATTCCCACTCGGCCACCGCAGTATCACAATGCTACTATATATTCTGCCCCACTCTCCTGTCCCCTTGTGGTCCTGTCAACCCCCTCAACACCACCCACTTCAGATATCTCTCCCTCTCATTGCCAGGAATCCCGAGGAAAGTAGATTTTTCTTTTCTCGCGGGCATTTTTCTGTCCCTGGACCTGTTATTCTTCCCCTCCTGCCGGTGGCCTTGCTAACAGATTGCCAATAAGCTCGGCGGCAGGCATAACCATTCCCCCCTCCATCCCCCTGTAATGGCCTCTCTCTGGGGAGGGAGCTCCTGCCTGTCACTGATCCGCCTCCCGTTATAACCCTCTGCTGTCCTTTTTCCCTCCTCTTCTGTTCCCTTTCATGTCACACAGCCCCTTCAGCCTGCAGGCCGTTCCATCACAGATAGCAGTTGTGCCTCTCACGAGCATACAAACACATGGCCCACAAACAAAGAAAATAACAAAAACAGCATCCTATGCATGCACTTAATAAAGTACACTTGTTTCTCTTTGATTCTCTTCCACTCCTTTTTTCTTACCTTTATAGCGCTCTCCATTTTAATGTAATTTTCTCGCCCATATATTTTCTGATAATCTGCCAGCAGCTACGCAGGACAGGGTGACAGGGATGACAGTGAGGAACAACAACATGAGGGGAAGTTAATTTACACTGGGAGACTTAAATTGAAATTGTCTGTTTGCTAAATCCCACCTCCAGTTGTCCAATCCACATAAGGGTGCCAAGCTAAGTGAGCCAAACCTGTGGGGAAGGGGCCACATAATGACCGAAAAAGTTACGTTTGGAGTTCGGAAGGAGGGCACTTTTTAAGTTAATGCACACTATACCTGCGGTCTTATCGGAATCTGCCTATAGTATTACCACAAAAATGTCCACCCTTTGCTTCAGAAGGTGACGATAATGCACCAAAAAGCTGTTTTCCAAATGCCAAATGGAGCAGAGGCACGTTTCTGCACGCGTGCGCATGTGTGTGCGTGATTGTGGACATTCATGTGGTTGTGTTTGTTTGGCCAAGTGAAGTGTGTTTGGAACGTGTACGTTACATTTGGAGGAGGCAAAGTCTGCTGTTTAGGGGATTTTTCTTGGTTACGTGTGTTAGAAAATTAGGTTTATAGGTTTTCAAACTGTGTATTCTTGTAAAACTGGTAAAATCTTGTGATTTTATTAGTTTACTTTTAAGGCTTTACAACTCTTATATATTATCCAGTTAGATATATCATTGCTTTAAATGTTTAGACCTATACAAACATTTCACCTCACTGTTAACCCAACATAAAGCTTTCCTTTTGTGGTTTCGAATGTGTTTATTGATTGTACAAATGGCCTGTGCAGCTCCAGGGTTTGTGGTATGTCTAAAATGTGCCTTCAGTGACCTGTAACCTTTCAAGCGTAGCTGCCTCGCATTTGCTCTGTCAATGATGATTTTATGGTTCAGATTACCCTTTACCCATGAATGCCCCACAGTGTCAAGCACGAGCTCTGGCTTGAGAGCAAGTTGGCCGAGAGAGAGAAAGTCAAAAATTGATTCTCTTAGTTTGATAAACTCATGATATACACTTCAGCAGCTGAGATGACATTTAGGGGGAAAGGTTGTTTTTTTTTTTTTGTTTGTTTTTTTACTTTCTATTTGCTTTATAGTTCAGTTTACAAGTGTTTCAATTAACTGAACTGTGTTCCTTGGAGTAAAGTCCTGTTTCACAGGGGCACTGTGAAAAACAGTAGCTGGTGGCAGCTGTGTATTGAATTAGACCCATTCTCTGATGAAATAAACAAATTTCTTGGGCTTGAGCTGTCAGCCAACTCCACAACAAATAAACATCAAACTGCTGGGATTTCTCTCCATTGCATCAATGATGCTTCTGCGTCTGACAGCTACAACAATATCAAAGGGCAAGCGTTCATTTATGTTCCAGCGGTAAATCCATTATGTCCTCCGTGTGTGTTTTGTTTGGGTGTGTGTGATTGTGCACGTGTAATTATGGGTGGCGGCATCCTTCCGAGGTATATGACTAGCGTAATATTCATCCATGTATCAAACAAAAGGGATGCATTGGAGAGTTTTCAGGGACACGCTTATCACAATTGAAATAACATGTAGGAAAAGAAACATCCCACCTGATTATGAATTTCTTCCCTTGGGTGTTTTCCTCTAACTCTGCTCCTCTGTTGTTTGTCAACATCTTGGGGCAATTAAAACACAAGTAGCTCTGTGACAGCTGACACTACCTGCATATCCTCTCCTTGGGCCTGAAAAAAATGTAATACATCAATGGAAATGTTACATTTTGATATGCTATTCGGTATGCTATTCACTGTATAATGCTTGTGTTTGTGTCTGTATATACAGTGGCAAAGATGCAGAAGAAGAGATCATCTGCTTGGATAGAAAATGTAAAATATCTCTGAAAAAAGGCTGCTGGATATTGACACAACATGACAATTCAAAAAGCATACACATTTTTGTCATAGCTCTTTATTTTTATAAGCCCATTTTGTCTGCATGTTCTGTATGATTTCCCAGTAGGTTCAAAAATAAAAAAAATAATTATGATTAGCTTCCAGATTAGCCTTTTTCTGGAGTCTATCAGACCGGGTTTATCTTAGAGGAAGCATCTGGCCACATGTGGTTTTTCAATACTGTATGCAAATATACGTTAATTCATCATCATCATCATCATCATCATTATTGTGGTGCATGCCTCCAAGGCTTACTGGGGAAGGAGATGCTTTCCTTGAGATGCAGATTCAGATTCAGATTCAGAATACTTTATTTATCCCAGAGGGAAATTGTTACTTTACAGTTGCTCCGTGTAAAATAAATAAAAGTGCGATCTGAGGGAGCGAAAAAGTCCAAGAGTCATTCAGAGGGAGGAGTTGTACAGTTAAGTTAAAGTCACTGCCTTTACCTCCAAAATGTAAGACGGAAAAAACGTCGGCTCAATGACATAATGGAGCCATTAGTGAGAGCAGGTCTGGTCTGAAGGTAGAATAATTAAGCCTGACTTATTTAATGAAGACTGAGAAATTGCCTCCATAATTGCTCTGCGATCCGTCATGATCAGCCTTGATCATTACATGCACTTTTACCTAAAACCTAGGCTTTCAACATTGAATACAAATATTTTACATTTTGATTTAATATTTGGGAGTCAAATGCATTGAGTGGAGGATTAACACTCTTGACATGACAGCTTGCTTTGTGCTACACTTCTGTGGAAAGGAGACCTCACGAATGGCTCATTAAAGGGTGAAGACACACTTTTGATGTTCACCAATGTTAGAGTGATATTGATATTGCATAAGGTTTGCCATTTTGTACAGTCACTCAAGGCACTTGAAATCCTTTCCGTTCTCGTTTATTACAGTTTAAAGCTTCAACCGTCAAGGTCTCCATGACCTCAGGAGATCTGCCAGGATCGGACGAGTCCTGCTTTGCTTGCATTTTAGCCGTGGTAGCTCAGGTGTCTTATCTGTTTTATTTTCATTGAATGGATTCAGGTTTCTTCATCCCCTCGAGGCTCCAGGGGGCACCCCCACTTGCTGGTGTTAGTGAGGTTTTTATGCTGACTGAATGAACATGTAAGATCCCTTATAAAGGCGAGGATGATATGCAGACCCCTCTTGATGCTCACTGGTGCACATTTAAGATATAACTGCATGAAGAACACATTCACATTTTGCCACAGGCCCTTTGGCTCTTTGACTGACGGGAGAGGTTGATGGGAAGGGGCATTGGAAAAATAAGAGTGGCTGCAGGCAACAGTTCAGATCATACCATTGTCGCAAATTCACAGATCCTATAGCAGACTCTCTCTGGTCCCATTCAGTTTCCCTGGTGCGACTGCCCTCCATTTACAAGGATGTCACTTGCAAATAGTTTGTGAGCCTAATTTAAAGTTAAGGTACTTTCAGAACTTCGCTGAGAGCATACTTGCATGGCAAATATGAACTGGGATATAGCATGAAAGTGTTGCAGGCCTGGACACAAAGTCACAATTAGGCCACTTAACTAACTCAGTGGTTGGATGGCTGGTTCCTCTAAATATTTCATTTTACCTGAAACACTTCCTCCGCTCCTTGCTTTTGCCAACTCCCAGACTAAATCATTACATAATGAGATGGCAAATGATTCAGTGTACAAGGTGAGCTACTTTACGGGAGAGCCATTTTCTTTTGGCAGATATTGATGCACACTCTTTGCTTCACATTAGTCTTAACCTTCAGCCTCATATTACAATGTTAATGGTGAGATAAAGTACACAAATGAGTTACATTATCTTATAACCAGGGAACTTCTCTTGCATATGCCATCTTGTCACAGTGAGTATTTATAATGACCTGCTCTCGCAATATACCAATTTTTAAACCTCTTGTTCAAAGGAACAGTTTACCCAACTATGAAAATACAGTCATTATTCACTCACTCCAAGTCTGATGGATTTGTAGCCAACAAAACTTTTCTAGAGCTTCACAGCAAAACAGTGTTGCTTCTTTCTTCTAAACAAATGAAGTAGATGGGGGCTTGTTTTAAAATATAAAGATAAAAGAAAGAAATGCTTTTTTTCCTAGCTTCCTCCTTTCCTTCCATTTCAAGAATGCTGCAGTGCTAATGTGCTAATGCTGCTTTGCTGTTATGTTCCAGAAATGTTTTGTGGATAAAGAAACTTCTCCCGACTTTCCAAAGACACGATGGTGAGTGGACAATGACTGAATTTTCATTTTCACATGAATTAATCCTTTGCATACTAACAATTTTTGCATATGATCGCGGCAGTAATGACTACAGTTAGTTTTCAGTGCCATCTATAACGTCTGCATAAAATGTAAGCTACAGTACCATTTGTTTCTACATATTCATATATTTCCTGTACAAATGCCAGCAAGGAAACCAGTTTTTTTTTTTAAAACCCCAACAGCATGACCACTGAATGTGTGTACACCCATAGTCATGTCCAGCTGCCCAACTGGAAAATATGTTTACAACAGCAGAATAGATCCTAATACAACCCAAACAGGGTAAGGGTTTTTTGTCTGTTTTTCTTTTTGTCCATTGTTGTTCATCTGGGGCTGAGTCAGCAACTGGGACCTAAGTGGGGCCTAACTGAGCTATCAGTAACATTATAACACAAGTCACATTATTTACCCATCAGAAAATGTAATAATAAAACCACCTCACTATTCTCTGTCAAACTGGTATCATATAATCTGGGTGTGTCAAAAGCCTTCTTCTCAGAAAACCAACTCAAACACCATACATCGCAGACAGCTCAGGCAGGACATCATAGGGAAAACAGGAAAACATTTTCTGCAAAAATATGTTCCTGTTTCATCTCAATCAACGGATAAATTTGGGGTGTTTACAGTAATCTGACTGTATCCTTCTCACAAGAAATAATAAGATAGCTCTTAAAGGCCATGGATGATTTATTGATATGTGAATGCACTGCTATCATTATTTGAAAGTCATTGGTACTATTTTATATATACAAACATTCTCATTTTGTTTTCTTGGATTTTAAAAAGTCTAATAAAAATAATAAGACATTGATTTTTTTTTTGTAATATGTTCAAGATAAGATAAGATTAAAACTTTATTCATTCCGCACCAGGGAAATTCACTCTTTACAGCAGCATAAAACAAGGCTTATTTTGGGTACTATATGACAATGGATGTCATCTAAATGGGTTTAAAAGGCAGGTTTTCATTTCAGCTTCACTTGAATAGTATAACTAGCACATTTGAAATTTATCGCCAATAATTAAACTGTGCAGGAGCATATAGTTGCTGAAAATCAAAGCGCTGCATTTAAATTAATCAACACAGATGCAACGTAATGAGCCATGACACTGTTTTCTAAATAAAGGCACAAACAAAGCTACAGTACCAAAGCTCCTCCAGCTATTGACTTCATCTGATCTGGCAGATCAAAGAGAAGGAAAATGGAAGCGAAGTGTATAATACACAATGTATGTGAGAACACACACGTGAAAATATGATCATATAATTGCGGTCTATGGGAGCAACATGCACTTTAGACTAAAGTGTGTGTGTGCAGCAATGCCACAAGTTATTTCAGCTGTAAGCAGTGAGGTACATGGTGAGCAGTGAGTCTTTTGCATTAAATAGAAAACATGCGACATTATACTTGTGTATTTTGTGTATTTTCAAGTTTCGTCCTTGAAAGCCGAGACGATTGACGTTTCAACTCACAGTGCATTCAAACTAAACAGGAACAAATCAAAATTCAGCAACGAAAACATCTTGTCTTGTTTGATTGAAAAAAAAACCCCTTAATTCGCTGCCTTAGAAGTTATAATATTCTAGCTCTGTGTGCTGCTCCTCTTCCTCTGCTGCCAACACTCACACGTTGCTACTGTGCAAGCTCTGTGAACGAGTGCCTGTTGCTGAGCAGCAGCTCACTTGTTCTTCAGACGCAAACCATTAAATTAGTAAAATAAAATGACAAAATTATCATTAAAAAAAAAGGAAAAAAATCCAGCAATGGAGTCTGGCTATTGGCTGATTCATTATCCACACTGTACATTCACCCAATTTCCCAACCTTAACTGTGGTTGAGATCTGTCATTATCATAGATTGTTCATGACCATTAAGTCAACCAAAAGGAGCTCCCACATGCTGATTTAGCAGATCAGCACCACATCTCTGGATTGTTTAAACAGGTATTGGCTAGCTTTTAACAAACATAGTTACGAAGGCTTCATTATGCGCTAAAGCTAAAAGTGTGTCGGAGCATATGATGTTACATGTTGACAATTAATTATTTTTGCTGCCAGAGGAGGGAGTCAGAAGTTCAGCATTGCAGGTGTGAAATGTGAAATTCGCTGAATCCTAAGGACATTGTCAGCAGCGCAGCTCGGTGCTTCGCTCTAGATCATGACTGAGCCACAATTAACTGACAGGCCTATTTGAGAGTCTCCAGTTTAAACAGTCACCACTCTGCTGACCTCTCAGTTAATGATGCACCATTTAATGTTTGGTTGCCTAGTACGGCGCATAAATGCCCAATTGAGTATCCCTTAACGATTACTTATTATCCCAAAGGAAGAAATTAAACTGGGGAAAATATATGCAGGGGACTTTCTCAAGCACAGTCTGTAATTACCATACTTAATATTTTCCCCAATATCAGATACAGTTGGCAGCACAACCTAAAAGGCAGAGTAGCCCATTAGTCTCACAATAAAACACCACAATGCTGAGACTTATGTGCGTTTTCATTTCCTGCATGTTTGGGCAGACACGTTAAAGGCTATAAGGACGACAGCTGAGTTTTCTCCCAATTACTTATATTAAGAACCTAGAATTGTCCAATTGGGGTGCAGGCAACTATGGAAGGAGCTTGAATGCTCTCCGAGAGACTCTCCTACGAAAACACACATGAGGATACACACAGCAAGAGCTTTGCATAAAATGGACATAAAAGCAAGAATAGAATATCAATAAGAAGACAGTTAAAGTAAAACACTTAAGAACAAGCAAATCAAAAAGTGAGCCAATTATCGATCTTAGTTCAAACAATTTAACTTCTCCCAATCCTGTAGAGCTCCACTTTATTTTTCACTCGTTGAAAAAGCCAGGCTTTCCTACACCTTCGTTAAAACCTAATCAAACCTCTTGTTTGATTCTTTAGGGTCCAACTCTGGCATTACACTGGTGCCCCCTCTTGACCCAGTCTCTCTTCAAGGAGCTTGTTTTTTCCCACAGATTAATCAAGTTACTCCAACTCTTAAGCTCTTGTGATACAAGAGTATGAGCAAATATTTCTCCAAACACTCCAAATATTTCTTGCCCCCATTTGAAAACTAACAAAATACAAAAAAAAATAAATAAAAAATTTTTTGTCCACTGATTTTACTGACCATGGGATTTGACAAATCCGTGGCTTAAGGGCGATGAACTGGCGACTCATCCAGGGTGACCCCGCCTTCGCCCCAAGATGCTGAGATAGGCTCCAGCCCCCCCCGCGACCCCTAACGGGATAAGCGGTAGAAAATGAATGAATGAATGAATAAAGGGTAAAAAAATTAAAAGCTGGAAATCATTTAAAAAATAGAGAAGGCACATAGAAACATTAAAAGTCAAACAAAAACAGGAAAGGCTCTCTTAAAAAAAAAGAAAACACAATGGCACGTATGGTAATAAAAGATCAGAAATATTGCTGGGACCAAGACCATGAAGAGCTTTAAAGTAATTAGTAAAACCCTAAATCTTAAAATTCCTCAGCTGATAAAAACAGAATTGCATGACTTGCTAAAAATCTAAATTACTGTCAAAGGGATTTCCGGTGGGACAGCAGAGCAGCATGGATGCATAAATCGAGCGCTCTCACACAACACCACAAAGCTCAGCCAAACTTGAGAAATGCATGAAAAACATACTCAAGCCATTTGAATATGAATATGAGCGTTAGCAAACAAATTCAAGCCTAAACAATGAAATGAACGTGTACCTGAAAACATTCAAACAAGACTTCACAACTCAAAAGAGAGATTAGCTGACTGACTTTAAAAGGACATTGATAGGAAATTTGCAAATAATCACGGAAATAGGCATAAAAGAAGGGCAGTGGTGATTGTGACTCCTTTCGTTCTCTGGGTTCAGAAAACTACCACTCACCACCGGTGTGACAGTTAAAGCCGAGAAAGATGGGAGCTGCATTCCAATTCAACTTTTGCTTTTGTTCCCAATTGCTCCAACATGCTCACCAAGGAATGTACATATGGAGGGCAAACATCCTGAAGGCTTTGGTGTCACCATTGGTAACATTCAGTCAGTCCATGAGTTCAGCTATCCGCTGGAAGGCGAGCTGGTGGAGTTGTCCATACTTTAAATTGAGAACTGCCATGGTGTCTGTAAAGGGGTGTGCAGAGTTACTGAATGAGTCAGAAATCAGAAGAATTGCTTCACTAGTGAGGTGGTCAATAAGTATTTGATACTTGAATCTCTCTGAGGCATTCTGAGGTAGAAGATTCTCTGGAGCGGTTCTCAGCCGATTGAAGTCTTGGGGGGGTTGGTTTACTCATATCAGGAACCATGGGTGTGGGGCCCCTGAAGAACATCTCCTGTCCACCTACCGGGCTCCCCAGGTGTGCTTGACACCTGTTCCTGCTGGACTAGAATGGTCAAGTCTTCTACTTGCCTGCGGAGCTGGTGAGTATCAGAGGAACGGGCGGAACGGGGGAACAGGAAGGAAAGGGGAGCTGCTCCATCTTGAACTGACTGTGTTAACTCTAGCAAAGTTTTGTGTTCTGCATCTTTACCTACTCCAACTCTTTGAGCAGAGCTTCCTTATCCATTTTTAGTTCCTGCTTGTGACTGCAATGACAAATCTTTGGTAGGGAGGGCGCTGCTCCTTTAACATCAACTGCGGAGAGGGGAAATCATCCTGACTAATGGGTGATGCTGAATGACCACCG
>KV751368.1:2745171-2765117 GCA_001698575.1 Mola mola | reverse complement strand
TTTAGGCGGGACAGGTGGAGGGTTGCTCTTATGAAAGTCTGATAGATCATAGTCTTTCAGGTGTGCAGATAGGGATCATTTCCTCCTGACATGCACATTTGGCTGTTCTTCCAGCACTTTGGACATCTTTATCAGAGGTGAAATGGTAATCCGGCTCAAAGGACCATAAGAGAAAGGAAGTGCTGATGATTACTCCCCTCGTTCTCTGGATTCAGAAAATTACCACCACCCGCTGATGTAGCAGTTCAAATCATGGGAGACCAGGGTTTCCAGTTAGTTCCAGTAATTTATTATGGCTCTTGCAGGGGTGTGCAGAATGCCTCTGTCTTAAAACTTTCTCTATTCACAATTATTTCGCAATTCACAACTGCCGAAATATAGGGCACTTACCCATTAAACAAGCTTACTATTAATAAAAAGTAAAAGGGACACAGGCAAATATGTAACTGGAAATACTTGCATTATAACTGACACACACAACTGTAAGACATGTACACCTGTACTCAGGTTTTAATACATCCAAAAACTGGAGCTCATACAATTAACAATGCTACATGATCTTAATTGCACCGGCAGAATCTGAACTGTGCCTGAAGATGGAACATACCAATGAGAGACAGAGGCGGGATGTGCCACTCCGAGATGGAGGGGTGGAATAGTCCAAGTGATGCTGGCCTTTGTAACAAGATGAGCAAAAATAGAATATAAACACCTCTTTGACACACACAGAAGAAACTGAGTCATAGAGTTTAGAAGCAAATAATCCACTGCAGGAAATAATAAAAGAACAGAAAATGATGATGGACAAGCTAGACAACTTAGAATTCAGATCTAGACCAAACATTATATTTGTTTATGGCATACAGGGAGAGGCAGAGTCAAAGAGCGACTCGCTGGCAAAGTTTGTGTACAGATGGCTAGGAGAGAAGTTTTTAAATAAATTCAGACCTCCAGACTCAATGTGCACACCGAGCTTTAGCTCTAAAATCCAGAGTAGGTCAATTCCCAAGATCTCGTTGGTTATTTAGTTTTTGCAGTCCACAGTGAAGGAAATTATACTTAAAAAGGCGTAAGAATAGAAAACTGTCACGCTTGATGAGGACAGGATCTATTTCAACCACGACTACGCTGTGACAATGTCTCAAGAATGTAAAGCATACTGAAATGTCAAAGGAAGAAGAAGGCTTCTTCTTTTTAGACACCTCTCAAAAAGATATGTATCCAGTGAGAGAGCAGAGTGAAATCCAATGGCAGTGCAGAGGAGGCGAACCTCATGTGAACCTCTTCCTCATCCGACCTGAGGAAGAGGAAGAACCCAGGGGCCAACACTGGAGAATATACATTCATCAACAAACTCCAAATTACATAGGAATATGACATGGAAACCTGCCAGGACTGACCGATCCAGGGAGCCCAGCAGACCAGCAGGATGAGTAGTATAGTATATACTTTACATTTGCTCCAGTCAAAATGACAGGGAGAACCATGAACATTGCTAGCTGTAGGCAAAGTTAGGCTGAGATGTAAAAGACCAATATTTGTTTAAGATCCTCCTTGCAGCTAGAAAGAAAGCCATTACCAAGAACTGGCTCAAAACTGAAGCACCAAGCTACAGACAGTAGATGGCTATTATTGAGGATATCCCAGCGATGGAGAAACTTACATATAAATTGAAAATGAAGAAGAGAGCTTTACAAAAGACTGGGGAAAAAAGTTTTCATTTAAAGCAAAAAAGAACACAAATAGAACTATATCTAAAAAGATGGAGACTTTTTCAATCCCACAGGGCCTTTTTATGTTTTTTTCATTATATTATGTGGCGAGACATGGTTATTTACAGAAACACTGAACCTCCTATCTGACAGGTACATAAGATGCAAACCATTCCATTGCTGATATCAGTTCTTGCAGCAGGATGAGTTCCAGGAGTACAAGCACTGAGAACATGCCATCCCTCCACAAAACTGCAGACCAATTTTGACATATTTTTTTTGAGCAGTGGGTTCAAGACATGCAGTTTTAAAATACAGAGGGAGTTAGCCTTTGGACAGGGATAAGTTAAACATAGAGAGCAAGCAGGGTACAACAGAGTCCTTTACTTTCAATAAAAATTTGGTCGGGATCACATCGAGAGGGCTGGAGAACACCCTCATGTGTGATCGTTTTGAAAAGCTCAAACAAGATAATTAAAGTGGTTAAAGTTCTCTTAATGTGAGTGATTCACAGCAGAGTTTGATTGACTCCATTTGATTTGCAAAATAATCTAAAATTTCACAGCCTGCCTCATTCCAACTGGAGCACAGCTAGAGTGGGACTGGATTTACCAGCTAATCAAGTCTTGCATAAAAATCTTGGATTGTGCTGGTGGACAGGATAAATTAAGAAAAAATTGTTTCTATTGAACCAGCGAAAGTTAACATTTATCCATGGCTACTTTCTGCTTTGGCATTTAGATCTTAATCTGAGAGGTGCAATATTGTCATGTGCATACAAAGGAATTAAGGTTGACCTGATTGTCAATGTCAGAATATTCTAACAGGTGTTTCATTTGGCTGTCAAACAATGGATGGAACTGAGTGGCACTTTGCTCATTAAGGATGTGAATTCTGTTAAGAAGCTGCGTGTTAGTTTTGGAGGACGATAAATAATAGCAAATGAAATCTAATGTGAACTACCCAGCTTCAAAAGAGGAATATCAATCACAGGGTTCTTTAGAACACTCAATGCTCCTCTTTTACACACTCACTATTCCACTACCATGGCCAATCACCCTGCTTTGGGTAAAACAATCATATTTAGGGGGGCACAATTCAGTAAGTTGGCTGTGATCATTAGTTTGCAGTCAAGATTGATTCAAAATCATAAAATCTAAGGTTGAATATGAAATTAAATCATTTAAAATAAAAGTCTTAAAGGACAATGATCCCACATTGAAGAGAGGTATTTCAAGTGTAGTTGTGATACTGTAGATGGTGAAATTTGTTTAATCGTCCTAACTTATAAAAGATTATCAGTATTTCTCTGTAAGGTATACTTGCTTTGTTCGATTGATCCATGCATTATTAAGATTATTGAGGCAGGTACAGATGGTCTGCGATAGCTTTGAATGTTTTGACCCTGCCACCGGCTATTTATGATCACGAGTATATTTAAAAAAGCGGCATGGTGTCCATCTCATTTCTGACTGATATCTGAGTGGTGATGCCTGTGGTCACCGCAGTTGTACAGTTCATCCATTTGACTCAGTGTCAGTGTGGCAGCTTTAATGACTCCTTGATTGGTGACTGTGGTTATGAGGGAAGTAGAGCGCGAGATAGAGGGTGTTGGATGGCCTTGGGTTTCTTTCACAGGATGTCAAAAGATCCAGTGTAAATGATGATCTTCCTGTTGCTTGCATGTGTAGACAGAATAACTGGCAACAACCCTATTAAGTCCCAGACAGATGGAGTCCTGATGGAGTCCCCCATCAGGATAGTGTCTGGTTCCAAAGATGTAGAGTTACCAAGCTTTCGTAGCAGAGTTCTCTCTGGCCTTTGGCCTGGGAGTAGTTTTTGGGATATTCCTTATGTTTTTGTCTGCTATAATGAAGCTGTTGTCATTAGCTTCCCTGGGTTTAACAGGGTTGATATCATAACAACTTTCATTTAGAGTCAGCGGCTCAAACCTGTTTTGCAGTGTTCCAATGTTGGAGTCAGTGTTGGTGCTCTCTTGGTGGGTTTGCCTTTATGGTGGACAACTTCAGCCCGCGTCCTAGCTAGAGTGGACGCCTTGTCTAGCACCAGTGATGTGCAAGAAGGAAGCTTCAGGAGAAGCTGCTGCTGTTTGCCAAGTCTGTGGTGAGATTCTCTAGATTGACTGTCCATTGTTTGCACCTTGTACAGCAGCAGCTGTACCATCACTGAATTGTTAATCTTCACGTATATGATGCAGTGTCTCAATCTCCTGTCTAAATTGTTTAATTGTTGCACCCATTTGCTCACACTCAGTGCAGCTAACAGACTTTTTCCATCTTGTACTTATCATGGTATTCCAGTGTTAGATACCCCAGCAACTTCGTTACAACAAAGTCACACTCCCAAGAAGTAGTAAAAGATTTTAAAAGTATGATTATAGGCTTTTGTATTTTTCATAAGTCTAAATCCCACTAAAATACGATTCCAGGGTAATTAGTTAGTAAAACCACATGTTGTCCATGTGGTTTTAATAACCAATTAAAACCAAAATGATGATTTAAAAAAAAAAACCAAAACAAAACAAAAAAAACAAGCACTCTAACATCAGTGTGATGAAAACTACCAAAATTAGCAGAGAAAATCTTTGGAAAAAAGGAATTTTTGGATTACTTGAGATTTTAATGTAGCCCAGGTCCTACCTGAAATAAAGACAGAGGAGGGGATGTGACCTTTACTGCAGCTCGCCACCACATTGGGCGATTGAAATTGGATTTTTCTCAACTTTAAGAGACTTCTCATGGCATCCATTTGGATATACACTCTGTGAGTAATAAATTATAACTATTTTAACAGTATATTAATATATGACTGCACTGACATGTATCAGTTAGTAGCAATAGTGACATCAGAAAGTTCAACATTAACATTAGCATCTTGTTCTGTAGATACATTTGTGTTAGAAACCCATATTTAACTAGATTAAACAAGAAAATTCATACATTCAGTTTCAACAATTGAATGACTGATCGATTACCCATCAAATTGCTTCCTGACAAATCCCATGAAAATCAGTTGAAGGTCCCCCTTTTAGTTTTCCATCGATTTTTTTCACGCCTGGCTTCGTGTGTTGGCACAAGTGTGAGGTGAGAGGATAAAATGATTTGAATGGTTGGTCTCTCTGGAGGCTCAGAAATGTACACAGTGCTTTTTAAACTCAGGGTTGTCATATTACAATATAAAGTTGTAATCCAGTTCAACTCAAGTCTTAATGCAGCCAATTAAATCTTTGACAGTGTTTGACTGATTTGTCATCGTCCCCTCGTGAATATTAACTGTCATGGTTATTTCCGTTACCCTGTATTATGCATGCTGTCATTTAACTCTGATAGCCTAACAATAAGAGTGTAATAGGCATGAAAATTGGCTGATAATCCTCGCTATCAACAGCCATTAACTGCAGGTATTAGTGAGATTTAAGGGTCTGAAATATTTTGTCACGCAGTGCTGGCAGGTACAGGTTACAGTTTCTCAGTGGAGGTTGCAGCATCTCGGAACTAGAGCGTGTGCAGTTTCCTACCTGCTGGAGGCTGGAACGAACCGTTCCAATCCTTCGAGTTCGTCAAGCACAACAGCTTTGAAAACACGACGGGAAAGGTGAAGTGGGTTAGTCCTGAAGCAAGAATCGACTGGCGGGAAAACAAACACCTCCCCTGATTGTCTGGAAACTGAGCACAAAAGGGCTCAGCTGAAACAGAATCTGTATGTGTACTAGGCTGCTGCGTTAACATCACAGGTCTGCCTTTGTTTTGACCACGGTGAAAATGATTTTTTGAGAGGACAATAACCAGAAAATACGGATTAAACCAAGTTATTCTGATGCCAAGACACAGAAACAACTCCATGAGTACAATCACGGATGTGATCACATAAAATGTTTCAGATTTTATTAGGAGGATAATGCTCTGTCATACCAAAGTTCTGACTAAAGTGGTTCTCTCATTACCTATTGCATATCGTGACAGACAGCTGGAAGAAACCATAGGGTATCCATTGCTGCTGAATGTTGCAAATTAACCTTTAGCTGTAATGTTATCTAAAGCATTTGCTGCTTCAAAGTCATCCACATAAAGTAAGAGTGCAATTGTGAACTAGATCATAGCAAAAACACAATTCTCCTTAAAGTACTCTGCATTAGTATGTTTTATTCATGTGGGGCAAGCACTGCCTGAGATCCTTTGGCATACCTTTTAAGAAAACTAGCAGTTTTCTGGTGCGCCTCCTGCATGGGATCACACGCAAGTAATTTGTTGTCTTTCTAAAAAATTCTAGGATTGCGAGCAAGCGGTAGAAAATGGATGGATGGATGGACTTTGTGTAGGCTGTCCTCTTTTTAAAAGTTACTTAAAATTAGCCTTTGCCAAAAAAGAATGTCAATGTCAAATTAGTTTCTAAAATACCACATGTCATCCCTTTCACAAGCGATTTGTTTACATTAGCGAATATGTCTGTAGCAGGGGTGTAGCAAGCTTTTCAAAAGCATTGGGGAGTATCAGCTACATATTAGGGCTCTTAATGTCTGTGTGTTATTACATGTCTGGTTTTATTAGAAATCATTTACATGAAAAACTTTGCCAACAAAGGATACTTGAAGGATTGGTTACAGTTCCATAAAAAAGTTGAATGTTACATTAAACAAACTGACCAATATACACATAACCGGCTGCGTCACTTTAGCTTTCAAATCATTTGAAAGAACCAAAAGTGCTCTTTCTACTTTCCTTACACGAGACAAACTGTTCAGCAATCTTTTTTTGGTTTACCCTGTCTAGCTTGTCTTCATGTACATGGCACACAGCAACACTGTTGAGGTGGTTTTGGGTCATGGTGCTGCCATGTTTTCAGCCTCCGGAGGCTGCGTAAACTCTTTTCTGATCTGCTGATGACACAAGCTCAACTAGGAGGAGTCGGACAACTGCTTCAACTTGGTCAAAGAGACCACAGACCTCTGAAGTCATCCCTTGAAGGACAGTAACAGTGTCAGCTGAATCTCTGGGTTGATTTCCAGGTACTGTTGGACAATATCATGCATCTACCCAGTTAAGAGAGACTGTTCCAGATGCTTTAACATTTGCATTCCTTCCCGCTCAAATCTTTCTCTAAACTGCATGTCAGCAACATCCAGACCTTTACAGAATTCAGTCCTGTAGTAGTCAAAAGAGGACACCTATATACGTGCAGGAGCACTACCTGTGAAGCGCTGAGGTGAGATTCGGACACGAGGAGAAGCAATAGGAGTGAGATGGAGTGTCTCACACATCCTTGTTGTTTTCGAGTAAAGAGCCTGAAAGCTCTCTGTTTGAAAGCATACCATCTAGGGTCTGTGTTCTGCTCTGGAGGGACATATTTAAAATATCCAACTCCCCTGTTATCTCTAAGGCACACACAAGACCAAGGACTTCCTTTCTCCTTCCTCTTCATCTCTGTCCTCCTCACTCCTGGCCACATCCTCACATAGACCCTAAACAAAACTTTTAAAATGAGATTGGGAATTTTATTTACACACACCAGACACACGCACTTGGGATGCAAAATTTCCCTACGGGAATTAATAAAGTCATCTCTCTATGTATTTAAAAAAAAAGCACCACCCTTGACTCAAACACACACACACACACACACACACACACACACACATTGCTTCACTTTCTTCATAGATCTTTTTCACAAACTGTAACTAAAAAAACCCTATGTAGTTACTTTAATCCTAAATATATTTAATTGCTCGCCTGTAAACTTTCCTGTTCTCTCTATGAAACTGATGCCTCCAGTAGCTGCGTATTAAGTTTGCTTCATACGTATTAAAGTGAAGCAAACGCTTTGCGTACTGCAGTTTCAGTCCTATGCCAATCCTCGCTAGTTTAATAGTGGCACTACACTAACTAAAGTTTCAAATGTCTGAAAATTCATAACAAATCAGCCATGCATGCAATGACTTTTCAACACTACAATGTAGCTGAAGTACATTTTTGAACCTCACTTGTCTTTGTTTTTGTTTTTGTTTTTTCTCGAAATCTATAATTAAACATCCTCCCATGCTTTTTGTTGTTGGCAGACTCTTGGCAGATCTGATTTGTAGTTCTGCTTTGTTTTACCAACATCATTCATTAATCTTACATATCCACAAACGGAATAAATGGGGCATCCAGTGGACTCAACACACAGAAAGCAGCAGCCACCCATCCTCAACGCCTGCACCTGGCATTTTTCTCTCTCATTTTTTAAAATTTTCTCAGGAAAGGTCCCAAAATTTAATTAGATCGAGATCTTACCCATGCTGATGTCGAAATGCCCCGGTTAAATTGGGTAATGATCTGCGCTGTAGTTTTTGAGTTATTGTTATTCACATGCACAGACATAGATGGACACATTGACAAACAATGGCGGTTGTGCGCAAGGCAACAATCATAAAGAATTTAAGCAATTTTGCGACAGCTGTGATTTTTGGTCAGTAGGTGGAAGCAGTTACCCAAAATGGACCATCCAGTAGACAAACAGTGCACACCAGGAGCGCATTGCCTCCATCTGTCATTCTGTCTATTTTTGCAATTTGTGTAAATTTGGCAATGAAATATGCAGTACATTAGGAGTTATATTGTACTCTCCACACAGTTATGCAATAAAAAAATGAAATAATTAAATAAAATTTACTTAACTAATATTGGCTAAAGCTAATGCCAACAATAAATAAAGCATTGATAAAATAAGTTCCATTCAAATCAGCTAAAGTGGTTACTGCTTACTTAAATATTCTATTTTCCTCAAAGGAAAACATATATAGGTTGAACACACACCAAGATGATGCCTCTTTGAAGGTACAGAACGGAAACTGACCTGCCAGCTGCTGAATTGCAACTTGTTTCAGTGCAATCACGCTACACCACCACATACAATCGCATCAAACAGCAACAGTACGCTCCGGGGTCAACTCTCATCTCCTCCCTCGTGTCCCACGACGGCAAAGACAAAAGAGAGAGCTACAGTGCAACAGTTCCTCAGTGGAAAAAAAACAAAACATGGACAAGAATGTATGTGTGCAGATAGAACATTTTTAATTGAAAGCTTTATCCACTTCATGCATGCCAGGGTCTCAGCAGCTGAATGATCAAAAAACTCTCATTTTCTCTTTAATATTAGGCTTGTTTAGAGCAACTGTTTAAATAGTGTCGTAAAGATAATGTGCGAAGAAAATCTGTTACTTAAAACCTGGAAACCACTTTTGGCATTGCAAAAGTACAAAGTAATAAATGAAGTACTGTAAGGTAAAACAAATGCTAACGTACGAAAATAATCATTCCACAAAAAAGACACCCCCTCAAAGATGAGAGCAAACTCAGATCCCATCAGCTGTCTTCTTTGTCAAGGATTTGTCAGACTTTCCAAAATAAGCCAATAGCAGCCAGCAGGCCTTAGATTGGTTTCAGCTCCACACTTCAAAAGGAGTGAATGTTGGTAAGGATCTTGATTGTCATTGTTGTCTTTTTTGGGTAAACTAATCCTACAAATATTTATTTATTTAGTTTCAGACAAATTCAACTATACAGACAATTGCAGATTTCTTACAGATGTAAATCTGCAAGTGATATCGAAAGGTGAACATTATTTTGTTCAGGTCTTGAACTATGGATCCTCACATGGACCGTGGCAAAGATGACACAATACCATCATTTTGAAGAGAAACAGTATAAGGAAATGAAAGTAAGTTCAAAACAAGCAAGTATTTATTCCTACAAAAGATGTAGGAAGACAAACAAGCATTCTAAATATAACACATACCTACAACAATGTTGTATGCAAGATGATGCTGAGAGGTAGAGGAAATCAGTACTGGCTTGGAGGGCGAGTATTATCTGTATTTCAAGATTGATGACTGAAAAAAACTGTATGAAAAGAAGCCTAACTTTATGCCCCCTCCAAAGGCTTGTTTGCAGTAACCGTAGCGATGATTGTACCAGTGGTTACAGCAGTTAAAGCAGCAGTAGTACCAGAAAGTTACATTGCACCTAAAAACCACAGTGTGTAACTAAAACCCCAACAACCGGAATAAATGATGAAAATGCCAGGCTAACCCCTGGAGGTGTCACATTTATGGAGCGTTTTTCCACTGCCCGATAATCCAGCTGCTGAGGGGGCGTGCAGAGAACCACACACACACACACACACACACACACACAAGGAGCAAGTGTAGGTGTGAGTTCAGCAGCACAATGGAGAAAAAAACTAATAACCGACCTTTCAAAGTAAAAGTAATTCCCAGTAGTTTTATCGCACAGTACCTTAACTAAGGCTAATAAGTCAAAGAAACAGTTCCAGAGGTTGTAAGCCTTCATGAAGGTCATTTCGTAAAAAGGCTTTAAATATAACAAAGCTTTCTTGTCCAATCATAGCTGAGCTTTGGGCAGTGTGTGCAGTTCACATATAAAGGCTTCCACATTTCTGTGTCCTTAAATGTTGCCCTTAAACTTTGATTCCTTCACACAACAAGTACATACAACACATACAACAAGTATGACTCTTTATAATGTTGAATTAATAAAAACAGTAATTCAAAATTGGTCAGTCTTAACAGCAGATTGTGTAATTTCAATTAACATATCAAGTGATATTACAATATTTCAGTTTTAGTAGTTTATAAAATGCAAGAATGCCTACACCCACATATCGCCAATGCAGTACTTCCTAATTGTCCAATAATTCAGTTTATTGAAAATAATGTAAATATATGAAAAGGTAAAAAATGAAAACATGAAAGTGTTGAAGACCTTAAGTACATCATATTAGTCCAGCCTGAGTCTGTAAAATTTCTTGAAATAAACCCAATATAAAATATAATTGGCTTTCATTTGAAGATTTATTTCAGGGTTCACATGCTTGTTTACCACCAATTCTTATTCAATCAAGTAATCACGTAATCAAGAATCAAGTAACGGGGAAAGTGTCGACTTCGTTTCAGTTCTGTAGTAAAAAGGAAAAAAGCACATGAAAACAGCATGTACTTAAAAAAGTATAAAAGGTGGTAAGCGTTATGCATTAGCATTTCTAGATGGCCACATGCAGAATCCTTACTACCTGACCCATCTCGGAACTGCTTGCCCACATGGGTACACAAACACAATAATAGCACATCATTCTCAAAGCTAAACTTTGAGTGAGTGAGAGAGAGAGTTGACCAATGTGAGGTAAAATATGACATTGTCATTGCTTTGGCATGGCATGTGGATGGATGGTGTAGTTCATTTTGGGAGTTTAAATTTTCCACCCTCTCTGATGCTTGTATGCATATTTTGTTTCCTCCTCACTTCCCTGGGTGTGATGGTGTTCTGGTATCCGAATCGCTGGGTGGTAACTACTATCAAAGCAGGTGGATGCTCTGATGCTTGTTTCTTGTCTCTTTCTGGTTTCTGTTTTGGTGGCTAAAGGTGCCCAGGGTCTGGCAGAGTTTGAGGGTCGGCAGTTTGAAGTGTCTGACTTTGACAAAGCTAACCAAAGCAACTGTAAGGTATGTCTTGTCCGAACTCTATGTTCCGAGTGCGTTATTTGCGTTTCATCTGCTTCCATTCCCCATTCTGCAGTTTGGTTGTCTCGATCTCAGGCTATAGCATTTTAAATAGAATTTTTTTACTTTGGGCATTTTCTTCGAGAAACTATCTCCTTGAAGTAGACTGGTTCACCTATTCTGCTATGCAGCATCTATTTGGTCTGCAGTTAATGCTACTTTTTCTTCTCTTGCTTTCTGAGTTAGAGTGATCCAGCCACAGCTTGCAGCTTAAATGTTTCTGCTGGTCTGGAAGCTGTGTCTCTGCTACCAGAGTGTACTGTATATAGAAGTTTGCATAAGCTGTTGACGTGGGAGTCATTTTAATTGGTAACTTTGACATTTTGCTGAGATGTTTGGCTGGACTGTGCACCACTGTGGGTGGCACTCTCACAGCACTCTTGGGCATAACTGCTGTTTTTCTCTGCTGTTTGGTATCCCTGACTGGCCCCAACTTGTCCTCTGCGGCACTGCAGCATCTCTAAGCATTAGAGTCTGTTATTCAATTTTCATTTTATTGTTTATTTTCACTCTGCAACTGTTTAAAGCACTGGTCCATTTATTGTGTGCCCTCCATACCCCCAGGTTAATTATGTGGAGAGGCACCAGAAAGACCTGCTCCTTTCAGTCTCACTGCAAACTCACTTTTTTCTCACCGTGCTAATTTTTGTTTTTAGCATTCCTTAACTGCTTATTAAAACAATACATACTCTTGTCAATAAATAAATATTTTTAAATCCATTTAATCCATGTGACCTTTAAGGGGCTAGAATGGATAAACCTATTAGTTCCTGGAGGCCCACCGAGCCGCCATCATCAATTTTACGCTCCATGGGTTTTTCTTGCAGTAATTGTAGGTCATTGTGCCACATGGCTAAAATACATATCTAAAAATTAGGAAAAACAATAGTCTGTGCAATCATATCTAATCAAGACTGGTTGTTACATTCAGCCCCCAACCTCTGAGATCCAGCTGTGCCACTGATTGCAGATGCTGATGTGGGATTGATTGTATGACAAAAGCCAGCTGTAGCACAGATGAAGTGCATATCCTTCATGCTAATCTCTTGATTGTATGCTGCCTTTCCAAATAAAAAAAAAGTTATTACGCGTTACTTTCCATTTAAATTCCAGTTAGCATAACATTAGGCATCTTAAATAATGTAAAATCAGACTGCAGGTAGGATTTGTGAACGCAGAATTGTTTTGACTTACAAAATGTTGGAGGCATACGTCACACAAGTCAGTCACTCATTTTACATTGGAAACATGAATATGTAGAAGTATTACAGACATTACCTCATACTGTACGTATAATACTTGTTTTGTTGTGTTTCATGGCAGCAGCCATTGACCCCATTGATTGAGATTATTTATGCTTTGATGGAGGAAGACTGAAGGCCCATCAATAATAGACAGACAGACAGTTAGAATAGATTAAATTGTCAATTTTGTCATCTTAATTGATGATAAACACATTTAGGTCATCTGGGCCCCACCATAGCCGCAGCTGAAGTGCAACTACAAAAGTAACTCAGACTGGTAATGTTGCCCTGGTGTAGCTGATTAAAAGATCATCATGATTTACTTCTTTAGCTGAGGAGGACCATCTGTGGTTGAAATTACTGAAGTCGTCATATACACTCCACATTTAGGGAGCTGTCATTTTGTTGATTTTGAGTGGATGGTGCTGACAGATGGCAGCCTGTCCGATGCTTCCAGGTGGCAGGTGATAGAGGCAAAAAAGGAAACCAACAGGTGCGCTCCTTTCTCGGCATGTACCGCAATGGCACAAGAACCAAGAAAGTTGTGAGATAACAGATCATAGCTAGGGAAATATGAGAGCAATAATGATATCAGCCGATCTTTATGTCATAGGACAATATCGGTTATCAGCAAGTAAAATGGCATGCCAGTGGTCGACAATAATTTGTTGTGTCTCAATTTTGCAGTGGCTACATTTGCTGTCCTGCACCTAGCTGCGGCGTTAAATACCCCTCAGCAGGGGATCTCAATCATTTCTGTCTCATTTCATTTTGCTTTAACTTCATTCTTATTTTTTACAGAGGATTTCTTTATTTCCTTGACACAAAAGGGTATCAGGATCAGGTATCGGCCAGATTGTTATTTTGAATTTAACTGTCGGCCCAGAATTTGTATGTTGGTGCATCGTTACTCGTGACCATTTCTCACCAACCAGAGCAAGTAAGTAAGTGAAACATCTGTAGAGAACTTTCTACAATTTTAGATATCAGTGGATGATGAAGATGTTTATAAAAACGTGTTGTAAACATCTGGAGGTCAACTCCAGACTTGTTAAAAGTAGAAAAAGTGTAGCATTCTGAAATCCTGTCAGAAAAGAAGCAGCCCCGATCTCATCAGCTCCATTTTAAGCTGGAGAGACAGTAACTTGTTGGTGAACACAGTGGAGCGTTTAGAAACCAGATATTACTCTCAGGAGTTACCGGAGAGCAGTACAGAGTTATATTGTTTTTTAAATTTGGCGAGAAGCCCAAAACATGACTACAGATGAATGCTGCTTGCCAGCTCAGTGTCTGAATCTGAGTCTGATGTTATGTCAGTGTTAATGTTCAAATATATCCATCCATTCATTATCTTTCAGGAATCTTCGGAGGGTCTACAGGACTGTAGCTGATCCCAGCTGATTTAGGGGGAAGGTTATAGGGGATACAACCTGGAGAGGTTGCTAGTTCATCATCACTGTAATTTATTTAAAGAATAAATTGTTTTTAAAGATTGTTGCACAGTGCCCACAAGTAGGCAAAATCAATTACCACAAGTGGAAACACATTAGTTAAAGACTAAAATAAGGTAAAATGTGTGTCAGTGAACATATGGCTTAACTGTATTTGAGAATGATACTGCCTCCCTGAAAAGAGATTAATGAGCAGCATCGAACCAAAAAGGCTGGCCCTACTCCCTTATTGTTACGTCATAATTTCCCCTACCGATTAATTCCTCATTTGAGGCGTACTGGGCCAGTATTATACCTGAATACCCTGGACAGGTTTCACATATATATACATATACACTGTATCATCAGACTTTTGGACGCTCGACCATTTTAGAGATTAGTTCAACATTTACCTTCACAAAGTGGAAGCAGTATTGAGTAAGATGAAGAAAATGTTATGTTGCAGAAACATTGAGGGCTTGGAATAAAAAATGTGTTGCTGTTATAAAGAATATCCCCGTATAAAATGTTTGGCACAGTTTGTGTTACATTGTTAGATAATTTCATTCATCCACCCCCTGCACCATTTTCTTTCTGTTTCCATTACTAATATTCAGACTTCAAGATACCAAAAAACCTTTAGTGGGCTTTTTCAACTCTCCTCTTTGCCTCTTCCTCAGTTTTTATTTGTTTATTTGTTCAAAGGCCTATCTTGCAAGGCTACATACACTAAGATGTGAAGGCTTTTTACAGGCCTTTTACATCCTCCGGTGTGCTACAGTGGCACACATTTGGGGCTTTACATTTGCAGGTTAGAGTAAGTGGCATTTTCCTCTGGCATTGCTTTGTTTTTCAGCTGTTTCATGTTTTGTTGCCTTCCTGGGAACTTGACCAAGCCTTAATGAGAGGAGAATGTATGAGTAGAGATTTTTTTTAAGGTGTCATGAATAGCTGGCAATTTCTGTTTGTTTTACCTCCCTGGTCAGATTTTATCAGGGATGGATTGTACATGCCAAATGAGGGAACAGTTGCATTCTCTTATTTTTACTGAAATTCTCTGTGAGTTATTTGACTTCACGATCGTTCCTTGGTTATTAAGTCTGTCACATATACATTCTACTTATGTATGTGTGCTGTATGAATGGTTGTCAAGCTCACACAGAGCTGTCAGTATGTGCCATGACAAATGTAAGGACATGTAGTGTACAAAAATAGTTATTTTTGTTTAAACAACTAGGGCTATTCCTATTTCCCCTCTACCTTCTGAGTATCAATGGTTGGGTCAGTAATTACCAAGCCCTTTCCTGATATCCATGACTGTTACCACCCCCCTCTCCTACAGTATCTACCAGCCGTAGGTAGGGTAGGTTAAGGAGGAAGACTAAATCACTGGAACTCAAGCTCCACCATCCAATCTGCCCAGCCATGATTGACAGAAGATACAAGCTCCACCCTCTGCTGGATTCTATAGGTAATGTAATCCAATAACAACCACGCAATTGCCCACTGAAATTTGCATCACTTACCCATCTGAGTAGACTTGTCAGGATTCAACCATCCTGTGGGCCCTCCAAAGAAACAAGGGGTTGACCGACAGGTCAGTGAATTCACGCATTCTCTTGGCTGATGTCAGCGCAAGCAGCAAAGCAGTTTTGAATGGCGATGCCTACAGAGAAGAACGCTCCAGAGAACATGTGGGGATCTGTTGCCAGTACCACAAGCACCACCAGCAGTTCTTAATGAGGGAATGAGACATGACTGTTGTCCCCAAAAGACCCTTTTCGTCACTCGTACACTGGAATCCCAGACAATTGACCCTGCTGTGATATTTGCACACCTGGAGAACCAGCATATCAGCGATCTAGAGCCATCAGAATGAACAATAACTGCTTCAGCCTGACTTTGTCCAACAAGAAAGATAAAGATGAGACAATGTGATGGGTATTCATAAAGTCTCTATTCTATTGTAAGTATTTTTGTTAGCTGTAAGTTGATTTATCTTTAGGGCTTCTTTAGTCAAGATAAACTATGTCTTCTGCATGCATGCAAACATCTGTCACTGAAAGCTGCCTCTCCAGTTATTATGCAAGTAATTTGTTAAAGGAAACATAAATCACTATAAATATTGTGGCAATATTGCACAGCTAAAAATAATACACAAATTAATCTACAGGGGTTGGAAGAGGTAAAACAATACTGTATGTTAATGTTGTCATGTCCATCTCATCATGGCAACAGCATTACAGGCACATGAGCGGCCACAAGCTCCTTGAAAATTGCTGCTTATTTTTAGTACCATCGCTAGATGCATATTAACTGAAAGAGAGAGAAATATAAAAGGTAAATTTTCTGTATTTATATAGCTCTTTTCTATTGATTTTTGACCACTTAAAACACTTTTACACTTCAGGGATTTTGCATTCAGGCACACATTCATTCATACACTGGTGGCACCCCGCGATTATTCAAACACACTCATACACTGATGGCGCAGCATCAGGAGTAATTTTGGGGTTCAGTGTCTCGCCAAAGGACAATTTGACTTATTAATCTGGGATCAAACCAGGAACCTTCCGATCAATGGGCGACCGCTCTATCTCTATGAGCCACAGCTAACAATATACTGTACATATTGGCATTGGAGAGGTAGGCACAGGATTTTTTTTGGAGTCAGTCTAGACTCATAGGACCGATTAACTTGCAATAAGCAGAGGAATCGACCTTCTAGTTGTCAAGGGTGAAACTTGTTGAGATCAATCAGGCTATTAATTTGCAAGATACTGATTGATGGCTAAAGTTACAAGACATTGATCAGGTTATCTGCATCAACACAGACCTGTGTCTTTATACAGGACTAATGTTAATGAGTGTCCCATCCGCCTGAATTGAAATGGATGAGCCTGACATGTATACCCTAATGTATCACAAGGTAATGTGCATCTGTATCTGTCACTTTTTGAATGTTGCACTATTACCAAGCGTGGACACAAAGGTACTTTGTCAGTTGTCGGTTGAAATACAGTCTGTTTCGTATGGCAAAAGTGTGTTTGAGAAAATCAATACCATGAGATATTTCTCCACCAAGCATGCTTGGTGTCACTTACTTGTCATCGTGGGAAAGAGGGGATATAACCCAGAATCATAAAAAGAAAGCATAGTGTGGACAGACAACAAAGGTCAGTTCAAAAACCTTCTTATTTGTGTGATAAATGGCCCAATTTGCTTTTTTTTCTAAGTCAGTGTGACCTTCTAGAAAAATGATTTGTCCACTTCTGGTTCAGACACTTCAATGTGCTCTCTTGTTATCTGTATATATTATCTGATTGTGCTAATTATGTGAGCTTTTACTACAAGTTGACAGAAGTAGAAACAGGACAGTTTTAGTTCTACTTCCTAGGTGCCAGTTCATTTTTAAAAGGAAATTCAGCTTAATGAATTTGAAATATTAAGAAATACCCTCTCCTCGTCTTTCAAGTGAACATACTGTTAAACCAAGTCCATCAATTTTCACTATAAAACCTGTAGCTGCACCATCATTAAGAATCTATTCAAGTCCTATCTACAGTCTTAATCAGAACCCATGCCACTTACAGAAGTCAGTAGCATCATTGCTTAACTTTCGATGAAATGTTTACCACATACTGGCTAGATCCCACCGTTAATTTTTATCCAGCTTTGGATGACCCAAAACTGCAGATGTTTGTTTTCCTGTCCTTTTCCTGGACTTTGGAGAAAGAAAGACATTTGTAAACTCAGGGGTTATTCTATGCAAAATGCAAAGCTGCAGCTCTCGGGCATGATATTACAAGTTGTTTTTTTTCTAGTTTAATGCTTCCACATTTAAATTGTTAGTTTTATCTCTGTAAGGGATGTGGAAGTTAGATACCTGCAACAATTCATATCACTGAGCAGGATACACATATAAACACCTTTAAAAAAAACCAAGAGAAAACAAGAAAAACATCAAAAACGTGACAGGAAAAAACCTTTCATGATGGTCACTGCATGTTATGGTCCTGTTATATGCATATGCCCCAAGCATGTGTATGGAGCAGGATTATGGCATGAGAGAAAAAATTTCAAAGGCACAATTTTTTGCCATTATTTCCTTTTTCATTTTTATTTCAAATTTTTTTTCATTATTATCTTGGAGAAAAGGTCAAAATGTTGAGAAAATTGTTGAAATACAATAAAGTCGAAATATGGACAATTTAAAGTCAGCTTTTAAAACTATAAACAGCGTATCGATTCGTTCTCTTTTAGCTCCTAACCACAGTGCAGTTAAAAGCATCAGGACTTCGACGAGACTGTGCTGAAAACAGCGTAATTTCAGAAGGATGACTGCATTTGTGCAAGCTGAAACAGTGGAAAATGGACAAATGCAAAGTTATTGATGGTTACATCCGAGTGCAATTCAGAGGAGATATGTAGAATCACAAGACACAATAGGACAGTTGATCAAGTTGTTTGATCCTGAAGGTGTGGCGCTCAGGTTGCCACAGCGTCTATAAATTTCAACATTATTCTCGACATTATTCTCGACATTTTGACTCTTTTTCTTGACAAGTACATACTGAAAAAAAAAAAATCTCTCAAAATGTATCTCTCATGCCGGGCTCTAATCCTCTTTCATACATGTGTGTCGGTTTAAATGGTTTAAAAACAACTTTTTACATTGTGAAACTTTAATATTCACATACAGTATTAATAAAAATGTGGGTACATAAAGGTGGACGATTACTTAAGGTTATTTTCAGGCTGCTTCTACAAGACCTACAAACATGTTGGAGCTTACCTTCTAACCTGAGGCATTACCAACAGCTCAACATTTTTTAATACTGTTTCCATGGTAACACCCATATCTCTGAACCCAACAGGCTCGGAATTGGTTTGTTCACGCTAATTGGCTTCAAAAATCAACTGGTCTAAAAGGCAGTTATGTTTTGCAGTGTAATTTGATCTGAGTGAGGGTCACATGGCAGATGACTTTTTGTTCTGCCCTTAGCACTGTTAGTTCTGATGTTGTTACAGATGGCATCTTGAACATGGGGAGAGGCAAGAGCAAAGCAGAAAGGCTCAAGAGTAAAAACAAGCACACATTTTGGTTTTTGTTGAAGCCGAACACCATTTTATGACATTTATTTGTGGTGAAAACTGAGATGATAAAGATGATGGAAGAAAAAAATACGCTTGTGGCTAATGCATAATCAGTAATTGACCCGCTGTGTTTGAAGAGGTTTAATGTGCGTGTCTCGTTTCGTGTGCATGGGTGTCTCTTTCCCAAAGAATCAGGAAAATACTGAAAGTTAATGAGCTCCTCTTATTCCCGTCAAGATTGCTTTCACCTTAATTGTTTGACAAGCAAAGTCACATCTCTGGGGGAGTGGGGTTTTAATTCACTTATCTCAGCCAGCATTTATCCCATGAACATGTTCAATGCATACAGAGTGCTTATGCAGTAAGAATTGAGACATTAACATGTTCTTTTAGTTGAGAGCGCATAGGGAAAACCCTGTGCAAAATTTGTTGCATTACATTAAAATTAGGGCTGGTAAAATTATCGTGTTTGCTTTTTGCATTTTTTTTTTCTTTTCAGTTTAACTCGTTAAAAAAAATCAACGCCCCGCCTACTCCTACATTTCCCTCTCCTGTGGCTAAGGCCACTGCTGCTGCTGACTCGAGTTTGTGATGGAAAAGAAAAAGATAAATAGGAGGACACGCTATTAAATGGTCAATTCTCCTTTAAGAAGTTACCAGATGGCTCTTTGGAAAAGAATAAAGTTATATGCACGCTTTGCAAAGTTGAATTTAACTGTCACCGAAGTAATCTCGGAGTGTTTAGTAGGAAGCAACTGGACTTATCTTGTTTGAAGACGTTTCGCCTCTCATCCGAAAGGCTTCTACAGTTCTGAGGGTCAGTGCGGGAAACCCAGGTATTTAACCCAGAGTGGGTGGAGACAATCAATGGATGAAAGCACCCAGCCTG
>KV751368.1:2694902-2730533 GCA_001698575.1 Mola mola | reverse complement strand
TGTAATTATTTTATTTTTTCATACTGCCATCCTGAATAACCTATCCACACAAAGTTGTGCTGCACTGCTTATCCAAAATGTGTGAATAAAGCCGCCACTAAATGAAAGCGTTTCAGTTTATTAAGTTTATTTATTTCAGGGACCATGCACAAAATATATTATTGTCAAAGATGAGAAAACATGCTTTGTATGCTTTAGCTACAGCTCATTTCCATTTGTTGTCCCTGGGCAGGATAAAGGAAAAACGAAAAAGAACAAAAGTGAAGCAAAATCTATTGTCTCCTCTTCAGTTGAGCCCAAACCATTATATATCCATGTATATACGCTGCAGCATAACCCCCCCCGCCGACACAAACACACACACACACATACACACACACTTTCTACATATGTAAGTTATTATATACATTTACATATATCAAGTAACAAAAACATGATCCAAATGAAAGAAATGAAGACAGGAAAAAGCATGAGGGACGAAGTTTATCATATTTTTCAGACAGGGATTAAAGAAAAAAAAAATCCCTGTGTTTGAGTTTATGGACTTTGCTTTCTTTTACCCTTTTATCCTGGGACGTGACCTCAAAAGCAGCTACAGTTATAATGTTGAAGTTGTCAATGAAAAGTCAGAGTCAACAGTTTTGTACAGTAAGGCCTTGTATCCCTCAAGGTTGTGAGTGCTCGCTGCTGTGCTGGTTTTGTTTATTTGTCTCTCTCAAGTTCTCTTGTGCAGTCCCTGGAGATATCAACATTAAATTGCTTTTTGGTTCAGAAGCTACTCAGATGCATTAGAACTTGTAATGGACTTTGCCTTGGTGAAGGCGTCAGACGGCGCATTGATGTGCCTAGCGGGTACAGCTGAAAATGTTTCACACCTTTGAATAATTCATGTCCGTATCATAATTATTGTCCTAATTGTAACAGTGTTTGGATGGAAGGCAAAATGGAAGGAGGGAAAAAAGAACTTATTTGCTCTCTCTCTCTCTCTCTCTCTCTCTCTCTCTCTCTGCTGCCCTTTTCTAGTTGAAAGTGGGAATAGTAATGTGATCATTTTTCATACATTATAATCATATCCATTATGAAGATGATAACTTGTGTTGCCTGAAAGGCAAACAAAGTTTTAGACAGATCACGCCTCTTAGTTTTAATTAAAAATCACAGACAGCTTAATTGCGGTGCTGTTGTGCTCTGCTGGCCCGTGATTGCTTCAGAAAAAGGGGATGAGATTGTAAAAGGGACTGCTGCAGAAAGTGCTACACAGTTCTTGCCCTATGCCCCCCCCATTAAATCTGGACTGCAAACTTTTTTCTACGTCATTCTTTTTTCGTTTTTTCTACTTTTTTTCGAAGTTTTCTCATCACAGTGTAATGAAGTCTCTTTGGAGGAGAATTCTTTAAATTGTACTTTCATATGTGAAACCTACTGAGACAAAATTTCCCTTGAACTCTTTCTGTATGCACCTGAAAATCAAGAGATGCACTTAAGGTTCTTCTGCGCTCTGAAACTATTTTGCCATACTTTCATCTCACAACGCAAGCTGCTTTTGAAATGTACCTCAGAAGAAGTATGAATTTCTGTGTTGAGGATGCTGATCTGTAATTCACTGCTCTTAACAACATGTAAGATGCCATACATATTTATGAAAATCTGAGCCTCTGGTTTACATTTAACTGATTGTACACTTATGCAGGCAGTCTGATTTGGTCATAATCCATCATTATTTCTTGGTGCAGTGGCTACCACAAATCCCTCACCTCTCCATCCATCCTATCCTATCAGTCAAATTAAACATAAAAAGCAGCATCAGTGACGTTTGAATGGGTTTGAAAGCCCTGACACACAACAGTCCTGTGTCAAACAATAGGTTCCAGACGAGTCTATAATCAAATCTTCAAGGTTGACTTGTTTTGGTCTGTAGATTAAGTACAGATGTGACGTGTAATGAAGCTTCTCAATGTTTTTGCAAACCTAACCAAGTAATGTTGGTTCCTCTACTAAACGCAACGGTTTCACAATGCTGCTAACAGTCCACGCGTCATTGTGTGTTATAATATGACTTGACTGCAGAGCGCTGCATGTTGAAATCTGATATTAGAGCGGTAACTACAGAGTTGTAATTAATAAAAGCTTTTATGACCACTGAAGAAAGAAGCTGCTCTATTGAGCGAGTCATTAATATTATTATTTAATAATTATTATTATCTTTTATTTTCTGCTTGTTTACTTTTTCTTTCTTCTGTACAGTTATTTATGAAATTAATGGATTATAGATAGAAAGAAACAAAAACCCAGAAGAAAAGACAATTTTCTATAAAATTTGACTTGTTGATATTCTTGATGATCATTTATCCAATAAGATGTCAGTTTCCAATTTCCAACTGTTATTTTTTCATAACCCCTCATTCACTTTTTGCTGTGTGTGTATGCGTACTTGTGCGTGTTAGTTTGTGACCAGACTTACAAACTTTATCCCATTCATTTTCACGGAGTTACTGAGCTCAATTATAGTTCCCACATTTTAAATATTTTAAATCTACATGGCTACATATATACATACATACATACATACTTCCTTTATTCCTCCACCACATCATCTGTCTTCTGTTGCCTCTCAGCTTCAGTTTGAGCCATGAAGTGATGAGATTTGATCGCTCTCAGTGATGCTGTAATGAAGTGGTTTGAAAGCCTCGTGTAATTAAAAATGTCCTATTGTGTCAGTTTGCCACAAAGACATGAAACATGACTGGAAACAATAAAACTAAAAAGTAGAACAGAAGCTGTCAGTAATGACAAAGTGAAATATTAAATAAGTTGTTGCTAAAATGGAATAAACAACATTCAATGGGAGACGTGAGGATAGACACAGAAAGAGTTTGGTTGTCTCATATTCAGATTAAAAAGCAGTATTGATTTTTCTATTACAACTTTTCTCTTTTACGTCAACGTGATTTCTTCTTGATCACACAGCGCCTCAGCTCACCTGCCTTCCTAGAATTCATCGGTCATTAGCTAGTGACATTGCTAATGACCAAAAATTGACACACTTGGCCCACTACTGCCAATATAGCAATATTCCAGCACCGACATCGGGGTTTCTGATTAAAAATGTATGGATTTTTGTGTAATAAATTATTAATTAAAGTGTAAAATAATGGGTGCAGTTTCTCTCACTGTAGAAATGAAATTTATTTACACTGTATTTGGCACCTGGCTCATTGAAATGTGCCTTAGCTGCTGTATTTTTGCCATTCATTCAGATTTATATATATGGTAACATTTTGTGATTGAAGCCATGATTTCCATGCAATACGCAAAGTCGACTCTGAATTTTGTTGAATGCGCCCAAAATTAGGTATTCTTTCAGTATTATAGTAGAAGATGTGATAAACTGACATTATTTTTCAAAATAGAGCCTGTTATGACATCACAGTCTTAATCCAGATCATCACTCAACCTACAAATAGAGGGTTAATCGATCCAGCAGTGCTGTAATCTATGTCTAATCTCACGTCCAATTAAATCAATTGACTTTGCCCCCCGTGTAATGTACAGTACACCTGACATATCTGACTCACCCTCCTCTTAGTCAGCACAGGAGCTGATCAGTAAAACTGAACCCAGGACAGCTGCGTTACGCAAAGAGACTAAATTAGCTTTGGGTCTGCTGTTTGTTCTTGTCTAAAACCCTGCCAAAAATTGGCTCAGTCTCTTTAGGTTTAGCCTGTTGTCAGGTAATGAATTCCATATTGATGAATTTGTATAACATGAGGCCAGCAGAACAACATAACAAGATCAAGACCCTCACCAGTGAAGCCCAAATGCTTAGTCTTCTGCAACATTGTAAGCATCAAGTTTGTCTAAGCTTACAAATGGTAAACACTTCCCTCTCCTCTTCAAGTACAGTCATTCTAACTATTTGTTCAGTTTCAGAAAATGAAATGTATTCATGGTGCAAAAGTTTACACATGCCAAAACCAAAGAATGTTTAAAAGATAATGCCAGTAACCTGATTTCCTAAAATAGAAAGTGCAAGCGCATGTGGGAAACTTATTGTGTCGGAAGCTTTGAATTGTCATTGTGAGGATTAATAAAGAATGAGCTTCTTTAATGTTTCGCCTGAGTGAGCTCAAAAAAGCTGACACACGATGAAGGAAGAGCAGGAATACAAATAAACTCAGGCCCAATAAATGTCACTTCTTCTCTTTTATGTTTGCAAGGCATGCAGGAAATAGCAGACTCCGGTGTCCACGACAGGGAGAGCGGAGAGAAAGGCAGGGAGAATTATTGTGCACAAGCCTGGCAAAGGGCACAGCAAAACGCTCTCAATTTGTCATGCACAATTGGCTGCTTGTCTTTAAAGAGCAGAGGGGAATAAAAGCTGTGCTTTCATGAAAGGTCTGTGCTTTATCTGATTCCAACTCGTCACTGAAGACTCACAGAGAATCTGACTGCAGAGTTGCATAAATGAGGTTTTGTACATGTGCAAAAGTCTCCGTCTGTCCGCGATACATTTTGTTTGTTTGTGGCTTTTCTTTCTTTTTCTCCACCTTCACCGCCAACGTAGTCACGTGTTCTGCCCCCTGGACACTTTAATGATTCAGTTCAATCTTACAGTAGTTGTATCGGGGTCCATGAATGAGCTTTTAACTGAAGGACATCTCCAACCCCTTCTCCCCTGTCAGAAAAGCAGCCAATGTGAATAAGCTATCAGGGTAGCAGCCATTTTATAAAAAGCCAATCAGTGCGGCGAATGCCACCTGAGGGCTCACTATGTAAAATTGATTTGCAGAGCACTTTTATGAGGAAGTGAGGTGAGCGCTGAAGTTTAGTGCTTGATATTTTAACCCTGTGCAACCGGCACTGATATCCCGCAAAGCTAATAATTTAATGTGACCAGCACCTGGTCTCTTCAGAAAGAAACTCTTTTTTCACCCATTTCAGTTGTCAGCTCTGTGCATATTTTATTTGTTGTCTTTCCACTGGATTATGAGGAGGAAATGTATTTGCGCTTAATTTATAGGAGGTGCTTCTCCAGTTTTCCAATGGCCAGTTTTGTTGATCTCTCCATCCATCTGTTGCTCCAACCTTAAACATCTGGACTTGATTTTAATCAAACTCAATTTTGATTGTATGATTTTTGTTAACAGTTGTTAATCTGTGTCATGGTTATGGATTATTTTGTTTATTGAACTATTTCTTGTTAAGAGTTTGTCGTTATATTTCCTGTTACTTGTGTTGATTTTCCTGTTTCAGTTTGAAGAATCTTTGATGTTGGTTTTTCTATCCTTTGGATTAACTTCATGCATTTCCCCTAAATTCTTTTATTTACCCCACCTTTGTGTGTCTGGTTGTCTCCATCCTCTTTGTTTTTTTTAAGTCCATGTGCAGATCGTCGTGTGTTTTTGATGCGTTTGGTTCTGTTCTTTCCTAGTGTTTTCTATGTGATTTACCTTGTGATCTCCGGACTGTTTGGGTTTTTCAATTTGTTTGCTCTGTTGGACTGATTCCCTGGTTTTCATCCCTACCTGCCAATTGACTCGTGAGTTTTCACTGCCATATTAAATTATTGAATTATATTCAAGTCTGCAAGTGTGGTCTGCATTCGGGCCTAAACCCTGCTCCAGTTTTTAGCCAGTCACTCATACTATTTATTTTTTTCATTCTTTTATTTTTGTACCGATGTTAATGCTGATGATTGAGGCTCCCCTGACTTTTCTTCTTTTGCCAGCTTGAGGTTTATGCATCTCAACAGCTACTGAGTACATTTGTGGCTCAAATGTAGTTGGAACAGGTTCTCATTTCATTTACATAAAAGTAAGAACACCACTCTGTATAAATGCTTAAAGTGAGCGAACTACAAGCAAATGTTCTGTCATCACTATTTCACCTTGATAAAAGCAGAAAGTGCCTCAGGGAAGCTCAGCCGAGTGCTCGTTGGTACATTCCGAAGCACACCTGTGTAATAATCGTGCTCTTTAGTCAGTATCTTGATATTGGATTAATTACGGTATTTTAGCAAAGGGAAATTTCTCACCAATACAGATTTAAACAAATGTGTTAACCGGGTTTGAGAGAAATAAGCATTTTGTTTGCATATAGGAAATCTTGTATCTTTTACTTCAATGCATGGAAATGGGGGCAAAGACAATAGTTGTTGCATATATATTTGTGTTGTGTGCACATTTGCATTTCATTCTAATAAGAAACTAGTACACTGCCCGTCTGTGACATGTGCCTGTTGGGCAAAATTCCGTAACGGATGCAATCCCATAATGCGGGTTGCAAAGGCAGAGTGGCGCTCTCTGTATTCTGGCTCAGAGGGGCAGAAGATGAAACAAACATTGAAAATTGGCAAGATTTTTCTCAATATCGAATGCCTTGCATAGATGCAAATTCTCAGATCATCTGCAATGTACCTGCCAAGTTTGAAGTCAACCTGATTAACGGTTTTGGCAGTATGTAAGGGACATACACACAGGCAGAGATTCCTTGCTTATATATAAGAATATCCTATGGATAGATATTGCATGTTACAGTGTATTTTTAATAGAGTAAGATCCCTGAGGCTGAGAAGTGGCAGAAGGTATCAGGTTCAGGGTACAGAAGATCCAATAAGGCAGAGTCACACAGGGAGCTTTCTGAATCATTAGTTGTTTTACTTAAAAAGGTCTAAACTGGGAAATCAAAACTAGGCAGCAAAGGTAGAGTCAAGGATTAAGCAAACTCAGTAATCAGGATAGGAACAATGGTCAAACACAAGGAAGGAAGATACGCTGAACTGCTCACTCAGAAGACAAGACAATCTGGCACAGGAGGAAGGGGTTAAATACACAAGGGAGAGGTAGACAATTAGACACAGGTGAGACACATTAGGGAGGAGAATTAATCACACACACCTGAGGGACAAGACTTGACAGGACATGGGGAATAAGACACAACAGAATTTCAAAATAAGACGGGAAACACTGAATGATCCTAACAGACAGACACTTGACGCTAGCGGACCCTGACAGAAGGGGCCTCACTTTTGGCCTGTTGGTTTGCTAGTTGGCTGGGTGCAGGCCAGCCTGTATCCGGTCAGAAGGCAGGGTTAGCTTCATACACCTAAGGCAGGTGATGTAATGCACACAGGCACGGTTAGCGGAGCCTGCGCCAGCGCATGAAGTGACCCTATCACAGTCATTTGGGTGTGAGAAACTTGCCTCACTGCTGTGGGTTCTGCTGTCGCACACATCTTGTTGGCCCATGTGCATCCTCAGGTATAGTAGCTAAAACACAAAAACACTGATCACTCTTCTGAAGTGATCTTTATGTAGAGATCTAGGTGCAATGAAGCATGTTTTTTGGGGTTTTTTTCTGTTTTACACTAAACCAAACAACAAAGATATTTTGCAGCATGTGATTTCAGATGAACCATAAAGGCCTCTGGAAACAAACAAGGCCCTGTAACAACCCCTATGCTTTAAAAAACAGAATACTGCTTCTTAAAGCTGCATGAAACAGTGCTGTCATATTAATGTTAAATCAAATGACGATTATTTTAAAAAAGCCTCAACTTCTGTTACATAATTCAGTTTCAAGGGAAGCCTTACTATTCCGTTTGTGAGGGAGTTTTGTGTCCGTTCAATCTAATCATACTGCAAAGACCCTGAGATTCCTTTTAAATATTAGCTCAACTTCCATCTTGTCTAGTACTAAATGTAAATTCTTAATAGCTATAATAGTTGTTGGTGCTTTTCGATGAAGTGTAAGCAGCAAATAATCACACTGTAAAAGTGAACTGATTTCAGCACTTTTATAGCCAATCAGTTCCTGTGGAGTTCTTACATGGCTGTTACTGGGGAACCACTTAGGGTGTTGCGGTTTATGAAGCAGTCTTTGTTTCTCAGCCTCATATTTGGCCTGTTCTTCATTTGGACACACAACACCACACCGTCAGCTAGCACACGTACACACGTGCGCTGACACACAAGCCAGCTAATAAACACACACAAGCATAAGTGAAAAAATATTTAAATTAAAAAAAAAAACATAAGCACAAATCAACATTTGTGCTATGCAAGCTCCCAGAGTACGTTTGAATGTTATAATGCTAGAAAATGCTTTGAAGTTTGGATTGTATGAGATAATAAATGAAAAGCACAAACCATAGCAAGATTATGAAGTCATTCTAGATGAATTTTTACAAGCTCAGTTATGGAAAACCAATCAGATGTGACTGTCTTGAATAAATAACACACTAACACTCTGTGCCAAGATCACATTTACTGCCCTGCTCCCTTAACTTTTCACTTCAGGCTCCATGATTTGCCTCCGTTCCTCCATTAAAAGCATAAAACATTTGGTGGCTTCTTAACATAAAGCCGGCTCTCCTCATGCTGCCTTCTGTTGTTTTTCTCTCTATGGGGCAAAAACAGAATAGAAGCTGTTAACAGTGTGTGAAACTGTGAAGAAATATATTAGAACTGACAACCAGAATAATACAGAAACTGCAAGAATACTTACCCCATATGTGCTCTTATGGCACATTTAAACCTGTTAAAAAAAAAAACACTGATTGTCAAAATATTCACACACACACATCAGACAAATAACAGACACTTGAAATCAAACAACAGCTCAAAACTGAATTGAAACACAAGTATGAGTCTGACCTATCTATGTTCTATTTATAGCAGTTGGTGAGGGCCATCACAAATCCCGAGGCAGCAGCAAGAAAACTAGGAAAAGTTAAGTCTGACCCAAACTGCACAGATCAAACGTCCGTTGAATTGTGGGTACTGGGAACAAAAGCAGCAGTAAAGCCTGCTGGAAGCTCATATTCCTCCACAAGGATAAAGAGAGACAGGTATGCACATTAGCTAGCAGGAAAAATGTGCACAAGGTCATAAGGTCAATGACTGTGTTCACTTGGCTTGTTTTTTGCCTTCATTGTCCCCAAAGGACTCCATCACAGTGTTGGCTGTGTCCAATGCTTCTATCGAGCATCATCACTGCTGCATCGTTATACTGAAGACACAAAACTACGAAACAAGTGATACACATGGTGACCCACAGGTTCTTCTTCACCAGTGCTATTCATCCTGCTGTCAACTGCAATGATAAGTTGAGTGTGTGTTCTGTTAAAGGGTCTTACTATGTGAGGGGGAGAAATAGGGTGACAACTGCTGCCGCTTGGATGGCATCTCAAGGCCACTGATAGTGCAGGTACTGTGGAGAGAGAGGGGAAAGGTGAACCAGCCATAATGCACTCCCTCAACATGCCATGTCATACCATCAACCAGCATTCCTCTTACAAAAATTTACATTCTTCTCTGGTTTCTTCAAGATTTTTTTTCAGCCATATTCTTGTGTATTTACATACATTAAAAAAAAAAGCAGCCCCAAAACAATGCAAGATTTGTGTCACAGTAACTAAACAGTCCATAAAACAGTGGAGAAAAAAAAGTCTTACTTAAACAAATCACATACAACATAAAAAAGTACATGTGAAAGTACATAATAATAAAGTGCTTTTTACAGTAGCCATGTTTTGTTTTCAGAATTGTGGGGTCAGTTCTCAATTTGTGTGTGAGGAGAGTTGAGGGGTGGCAGAGGAACGGGGCAAAGTCCGCTCATCTCCCTGACTGCCTGTGGGGAGAAGCTGTTCAGTATTCTGCCGGATCTGGAACAGATTTTGCTGTAATTCTTTAAACTGGAAAAAATTGCCACCTAGCAGTTATACTGTACGCCTCTGCAAGGTTTATAAAGCAGACAGTGAAAGTACAGTGGTGGGTCAGGGAGAAGGGCTAGAATGGTTTTAGTGGTAATCCCACTATATACTACTATGAACTCCAAATTTGACTGAAAGTCCCTCAGTGCATTCTTGAGATATTGTGCTCTCAAGATTGCAGGTCACAGTGACCTCCAAGTCTTAAGGTCGGCAGATCAATGCCAACTGTTTTTATTTTCTCTATCTTTATTCAATATTAACAAATAACAAAAAGACATTTTTCTTGCCAAGACTATTACAATAGTTCGGAGCGGCAATAAGAAAAAAAATAAATAAACAGTTACACACCAAAATATCTAAATATATCTTAAATTTAAATGAATTAAAGTTATATTTATATTAAACAAAGAGCTTTAGAAGTAAATCAGAAAATTTTAATGCACTTCTGTTCTGTAGTCTTTTTAAAGACTTAACAAAAGATTACCGCCTAAATGTGATCAATCCATTCTTTAGTCAGAGTGGACATTTGTGCAAAGTTTGAAAAAGCCATTCTTGAGATATTGGGTTCACAAGAATGACCTGGATGGATGTACATACTGTATGTATGTGCACTTAACAGATGAACAACCTGAAAACATAAAGCCTCTGGCCAAGGCTGTCGCCGGTGTGGAGGCATAAAAAATTGCAAGGCTGATGCTAATGGCTCTGCGCACACAACACTGTTTCTCAGTTCCAATGGCTGTCTTCACGATCCTATTCAGTTGGTGTTTTCATCTCCTGTGCAGTGGCTGAAAGTGAGGTTGTGGTACACTTAGAACGGTGCCCCTGTAGAAGTAGTTATTATAGAAATAGCTATATATAGCAATGTCAGTAATTGCAGGTATGACTATGAACCTGCAGACTCACCAAGTCAATACTGGTCCCATCAGGTGCATGAAGGTTCTGGGTGTTCCGGCATTTTGGGTGACATTCAGATAGCTTTGTAGTGCCACTCCTATATTATGAAAGAGCAGGTGGAAGTTATGGGCAAAGCTTCAGCATTCTTTTGGTTTGTTGGACACCCCCTTTGGCAAGCTCCACCAGGGAGATCTTGAAACTGCCAGTTACCCTGCAAGGGATGCTGCAGCAATCAAAGCAGCTCATGTTGGCAGATATACACTGAATTCCCAGGGGCTTTCAGTTTACAAGACTCAACCTTCACCCCATCCTGGAATTTGGACCTGAGTCCTCTAGCCTGAGTCCCTTGTACTCGATGATTTGAGGTGGCTCTCTTAAAATTGCATTTCTGCTTGCTTTTGGTGGTGAGTTCAAGTGTCATCTCACCATCCACTTTAACCACGGGCATTTGGCCAGGCTTTTGTCAAATTCTAGGCTGTCCTACTGGGTTGTGGATGCCTGCACCCTTTTTGGTTTAGGCATAATAGACTTGTGAGCTGCTAACTAATGGGTCTCACTTGTTGCCACATGGTCCCCTCAGCCTGCATTCTTATAAGATTGCGCTTTCAGAGTAGCAGTTAGACCTTCATTTGCAGAGCAGGTACAGGGTTTCTCTCAGTAGACAATGCCCATGGTCCTTTTCACCATTCTTTGTCTCCTTTGTTAATTTTAGTGACATGTAAATTTATCTGGATGGCCAGTACCTTCATAGATTGGTCCTTGCATTTTGTGGGGCCACATCTTTGTTTCTTGAGTCAGTTTTCTATCTTGATGACTGTACTAAGCAGCCTAAGATTGGCTTTTGTGTCTTGTGGGTTTCTGGGGCTTTCTTCATCTCTGTTTGTCATTGGGCTAAGAGAGTTTGGCGATGAGGAAAACTGCAAAGATGCCGTTTGCATCGAGCATAAGCTGCCTTCTGCAGCCACTGGTCAGACCTGCTTCGAACTTCAACACTGCACAAGTCTCCACACTTCTTAGCATGCACGGACACTGTTTGTGCTAAAATCATAGAGGCAAAGCCAACAGTATGTTACTGAAAATAAATAGCTAACAAACGTCTGTTGTTAACAGTCTTTGATTCACATGCACGCATGCTCACGTTCCTCAGTTTATTAAGTCTGTTCCCCAAGGCTAGCAACTATCAGAGAAGGAGAAGACACGAGCAGGGCATTTGAGCTGCAAGGGCTCAGGGCCAAAAAGCAACTTAAATCAGTTCCATTTGATTAGGTTCCACAGCATACACTACATTTTATAATTCCATTAATGCAAGGATGGATTTTCAAGGAATGTAACTGTAGGCTCATGGTTGGGTATCATTTTTGTGAAATGAAATACAGTACAGGTTTGAAATAAGGGTGGGAATTCCTTCCTTTTTCATTTCCATTCCGTTCATTCCTTTGTTTCTGCTCTGTTAGCAGATTAAGCACTGTCTCATCTAACTGCACTACACACTTGATCTTCTCCTTTCAGCCGCTTCCCCCCCCCTCAACACCACCTTAAAACACTTTCAGAATCTAGTCTAGTCTATATTATTTCACACTTTATTATATCAGCTTTGGCTCAATAGGCTGCAGTAAGACCACCATGCAAATTTCCTGATATAACCCTAACTACTGACAAATAATTACTGTATATATGGCATTAGTTACAGCAAGTTGAGGTTGTGCATTTCAATAAGGCCCATTAGTATTTCTCTGCTTTCCCTTTACTCTCAAATCTACAGCACCATAGCTGCAGACACAGAGCTAGGGTTTTGACGGAGGCTCCGCATGTGATTATACATGTCACCTATAGAGGAGCGGGGCTGGTCTTTGAAGAACATCAGGGCATGATTGGAGCCATGGTTTGATTTTAAAGCACCTGAGTAAAATATCTATCAGGAAGCCAGTAAAGACAACTAGATTTACTGCATGACTGCTGCAATTTAATGCCTTGCTAATCAACCTTTACTGTTTTGGACAAGGCTGAGTTAGGTACAGGAATAATGGGAGTTACCTTTTATGGCAAAGGAAATTATAAATATCCTTAGGCCTGTTGAACAACAAATAAGAATGTTCTTGCTCTCACATCTCTTGCTCTATCGGCCCATTTGTATGTACATGCAGATTTTTTAGGGCGTCGGTCAGAGGATGAACCCACTCTTGAAATTTTCTGAACACAATAAATTGTTTGCTCTTCTAGTTTGTTTTTGAGTCGACTGATCACAGGCAACTCAGAGTAAACTGGCCCCTAAGCTGCTGGAGAGTTTGTTAATGCAGTGCTAGCTGGGGGATTCATCAAATATTTGTGTCTTTCCCAGTCAAGCAACGCTGTGCTTACACTGGCTGAATAACTCAATGTCCCTGCGCCGAATGGCTGCTGCTGGAGTCTGCGGTGACAGAAAGTCACTGAGGAAGGTTAACAATCCATCAGGCCCTGATGTGGGAGAAAAGCTTGGTCCACTGAATGAACTTTAACATGCTGAATGTACATCAGAGAACATTAGGAAGGAGACTTTGTGTGAATGGGGGGAAAATGCACAAATAAGTAAATAGGGAATTAATACAATACCTTCACTTAATTTTTTTCTTTTTTTGGCACATTTTATTGCAGCTTATTTTTATTTAATGTGTCATCTAATTATTAATGATTTTGGCAATTTTGGTCCTCAATATAAATGCTAAGACACCTCTGATATAAGTGCTTAGAATTATAACATTATGTTTGAATAACTTTAAAAAGTAAGCAAACAATACCTACATGCCTGTAGCTGGGAATAAATTACAAAGTGCCACTGCTGCAGTTTTTTTGAATATGATTTGTAAGGACACATTTGTTAAATATTTCCACCTGAGATCCATTTTTTTTTTCCTGAAAGGCGACACTGACTGACCTGGGGACTCAAGCTATGGCTCTTTCACTAATGGCAGCAGGATAATACTGTAAAACCACTTGCATGAATATTCATATAATCCTCGTCATTAGTGCTTTGTAGTCGTAGATGAGAAAATTGTTAGATATTTAACTGTGAGCCAACAACACTTGAGGGCAAATTGCAGGATGGATCAATAACTGTGCCAGTTAACACTGAGTGAGGGAAAATGAAGGGGAGATTTCTGATCATAACAATGAATCCAATGCCTGCTTTCATTACAACAACCCTGGACTCTGAAGTATGCTTCTGCATCTGGAAATAATTTTCCTAGCATTTAAGACTTTTACACTGAACAGATAATCATTCAATCATTAAATTTGCATGTTTTTAAATATTTTTTTTTTACATTACATTTAACAACTTGTAGAAAAGGGACCTTAATGACTGGATCTGCTAACATGTACATTACACATAATGACTGCAGATGATGCGTATGTATTTCATGAATGATTTTTGAATGTCAACCAAGCATCATTAGCAGTCCAAAGAAGTGAGCTGCGCAGATGCTTTTCATCCATACTGTCGCCGTTGCACCTGTTCCCGCCATATGTCAAGTGCTCTGACCGTTGCAAGCTGAGTTAAGCAAGGCAAACAGATCAAAATCAGTGCCAAAGCAGGTGTGTGAGAGTTCCACCTGTGTTTCACCAGGCATTTGCTTCTTTGTTGCATGCCCACATAAAGTGTCTGATCTCTGGCAGAATAATAAAAGGATCTGTCTGCTCCAAAGAATCAGACTCCAAAGAAACAAATAAAAACCCACCTGTCCCCAGATGATGCTGACAGGGTGAAAAGGTCGCCAGTGTGTCAGTTATTTTAGAATAATTGTTACCAGCCAGCCTGCTGACTGATGACAAATATTTTTAATTCTTCATTTACATAAGATTTCCATTTCTCACCTTAACCTTTTGCAGACTCATCAGAGTTAAGTTGAAAGCATAATTTAACAATTATTTTATGCAAATTAGCCTAAATATAAAACCTTCCCACATTAATATTTCAGTATTTTAATCACTCATCTAGATAACTTTATTAATCTCCGTATGGAAATTAATTTGTCACAGCAGCAATGATGTTCAGGTACAGGACCAATGGGACATTGGTCTGCAGTATAAAAGTAGAAAAATCTAGACAATATAGACAGTTGTAAAAATCAAACAATATATGCTGAAGTTGTGCAGAGTGCAGGGTTTAGTGAAGGTAGGAGGAAGTGGATGAATTTAACAGGAAAAGTCTCTACTGTCTAATAAGAGAGGTGTTGAAAAGCCTGATTGCACTGGGGAGGAACGACATCCTGTATCGTTCCTTGTAGTAGCGAGGTTGGATCAGTCATTTGCTGAAGCTGCTAATCATCATCTAATTTTAACATCCCAACTGCTTATTTGTACAATCTCACAGGAATATTCAAACAGATTCATTTTGATAAGCAACCCTTTGTAAGAGCTGGATATGTATTTAATCTCTGGAGTAATATGAAGTTAAATAGACAAATATTTTGACGTCAGTGTGGGACAAAGAAAGTAATCAGACAATTTAGTTTCAATTTACTAATGCGCGAGTACCATTTTCTCTCTCATGCGTGGCTTTGTGAAAACAGAAAACGTAACAGTTGAATATTAATGATAGATGACAATTAGTGCTGGGTTACATTACCATGACAGCAGGGAGGAAGAAATTATTTTTAACATTGGGAGAATGAAAACACATTAAGAAAATATAGTGGTGCAGTGGTTAGCACTGTCGCCTCACAGCAAGAAGGTCCTGGGTTCGATTCCCGGGTCAGGGTGTTTCTGTGTGGAGTTTGCATGTTCTCCCTGTGTCTGCGTGGGTTCCCTTCAGGTACTCTGGCTTCCTCCCACAGTCACAAAAAAACATGCAAGCTGGGGGTTAGTTGGTTAATTGGTCACTCTAAATTGCCCGTAGGTGTGAATGTGAGTGTGGATGGTTGTTTGTCTCTACATGTCAGCCCTGCGATGAACTGAAGACTTGTCCAAGGTGACCCCACATTCGCCCGAAGATGCTGAGCTAGGCTCCAGCCCCCCCCGCGACCCCTAACAGGATAAGCGGTAGAAAATGGATGGATGGAAGTGTGTTGGCTTTGGAAAGAGAGACTCAATTAAACTGATTTTTAATTATATTTTTAGGTATGTCTTTTAAGGTGGCTGAAATGTGTTTTTGCTGCTCTTGTCAATAGCAGGAAATGTATCGCTCAACTACTTACACCTGTCCTGCTGCATCATCTCTGAAGGAATCTGAAGCCGTGCCAACCACCTTCACTGTCTGCTTCGTTCGTTTGTTTTAATGAAAGCACCACTGGAAAGTTACTCTTACTCTTTATGTGTGTATCAAAAGGTGAGTTGAGTTGCTTCTGTAGGTTTTTCATTTCCTTCAGGTTCTCAACACTATCAGGTGTATAAAGTTAGATTTTTCAACTTTACATGAATGTTTTGTCATACGTGAATAGAGCCCCCCCCCCCATTTATTTATAATTGTACGTCATCAGTGTCCTATATCCATTTTTATTTTTATTTTACATTGCACTGCTTCCTTGAAACATGTGCTGCCATCCAGACAATGTATTTTTCCCTGCTTCCCTGCAGCCAAGAGCTGTGCCCCAGTTAAAATGTGTTGTGCATTATCCTTCTTTAAAATCAAGGATTCTCTTCCGGCACTCTGATCGACCTCATGTTTGTATTAGAAACCATTTGTCGTATTGACTTCAAACTCTGCAGGTAGGCTGCTAATGACACATGCAGTGTTGGATAAAATCTTGCCCATTTTTATATTCTTCTGCCCTTCTGCCTTTGCTCCATAATCTGTCCTTCTAAGCCCAAAACATGGACAGTGGCACTCCACCAAACTGCAGTCGAAGATGGGATTGCATCTGCTACGGGGTTAACGGTCTAAAGTCTTCCTTGATGTCTTTATGTCTTTTATGTGGCAAAAAAAATATCAAAGACCAATAAAGCCCGGATGCACATCCTTTGGAGCTGCACAGCCCATGAATTCGTTAGTTGATCACAAGAGAAGTATTTGATTTCATTCCAGAAACACCACGTTTTACTCTATACGCTCTTCTGCCAGGATCTCTACAGTGGCTGCAAGTGCTTCTTCCACCACCGGGCTAACTACTTCTGGAATGAGATCTACGGCAACTTCTTCCCCAACCGGGGAGGTGACTTGTTCCTTATCAGCATCAGGTTCTACTTGTGCCAGGGCCACTGGTGAAGCCTCTCCTGATGTGACCTTGCATGACCTTGGTTGCAACGGGCAAACACTTTATTTACAAGATCTGTTTTCTTTTTTTAAAAAAAGGACATTAAGTCAACCCACGGTCTTACTGATCAGTCTGTGGAAGTTGCTAAAATTCCAGGGCCATTTTTTGGGCCCACTCTATCACTGAATCTAACAATTGAATTAACGACGATTCAGGAAAAATATGCTCTGTTAGCTAAATGCCTCTAAACACTGCAGCAGGTAATGCACATGTATGTGTGACGTCTAATTAACAAACAAAGAAAGATATGTGAGGAAAGGACACATGAATTTGCAATACAATTGCAGCATATTTGTGATAGATGCTAAATGTTTTGAGACGTTTGAAAATTAACCTTACATCTAAATAAACTTAAGGAAAAAAGCATCAATTTTATTTCCATTTAACCATGCAGTCCGCACATAATACAAACAAGTATAGTCCCTTTCAAATATGCATATCATGCACAATACATGTTAAATAAGTGATTTATAGAATGTGTATAATTAGGATCTTTCCCGCATCACCAATTCTGAAAGATAAAATCCTCCACATACAATATTATAATGTGCAGCAAGTGGTAGCATTTAAATGCATAATTATGCCGTTCCCTACCTTATCCACATATCACATCTGCACCTACATCATACATGATCCCTTATCACTGGCTGACATAGGAACATTCATGCTGACAAACACATATGAGTCACATTCATCTTGTGGCATACAGTGACATACAGTGACTGCGTACTGCTCTGTGCACACTCATACTGCAGGTGAGCAGCATAGAGGGACATACACTACACACAGAAATCCATCTGCATATACAAGAAGATGAACTAATTAATCTTTTTGTAACACTGAACCTTGGCTGCTGGCAACATTAAAAACTGAACAAACCGAGTGTTTTCCCCACTGCCGAAGAACTGAGGGCTGGCGTTAGTTCAGATTTACTTTAATTGAATTACAAAAAGAAAAAAGAGATTAGATTTTGCAAGTTTTCCATCAAAGGAAAATGGATGAATCCCATTAAGGCTATGGGCCCAGTACTGGTGGAAGCAGGGTTCAAGCGACTATTATTAACAGGCATACAAATACTTTCTACACAAACTGATCAAGTATGGTAGGTGCTAATACAGTTAATAGACTTGTACATTGCATTTTCTTGTGATATCATTTAATCAAAAGTAGAAAAACACCAGTATCTATGCACAGATAGCACAGCCTGCGATACTGCTGATGAAAGTATTCGGCGATCCTAAACAAGGGCGCAAACAGAAGCTCTCTGCAAACAGCCATGTTTACAATTTTTGGTGTCATCAAAAGTAGCAAGCAGCTATATTTATGCCATCAGATATACACATACTCTCTCTCTCTCTCTCTCTCTCTCTCCCACTGATTGGCATGCACTGCTCTTTCCGTGAGGTCATGGAAACACATGGTATCAATCATGCCTGCTGGTGTGAATTTTATTTCAAATTCCTGGTCTGTGATAAATGTATTGTTGGATCAGCTTGTTTAATATTGTTGAACTAGCTTCACCGAGGTTTTTCCTGACTATGTACGAAAGTAACAACGATCAGCCCACACACAATTGGTAGTACAGGACAAATTTATTAAAATAAAGTTTAATTTTCCGCTTGGATAACAGTTAAAGGACATGAATTGGTAGCTTTATTTGCAGTTATCAGTCGTCAGTGTGGTGCTATGATTTCCGTTATGTGGGGAAAATCCTGTCCACAGTGACTGAGCAACAGTGGCCACTGCAGGCAGAGGAACATGCGTTAACGCGAGGAGCTCTATTCTTAAAAAAAACAACAAATCTCCTCCTATCTCCCTATCCTTTGTCCCTTTGTATATAAACTTGGGCTTGTGTTTGTCTGAGCCAACCTCTTTTATTTGTTTGTCAACATGTCGGCGCGCGGCGGCACTGGCAGACGTCTGTTCTCTTTGAGGCTACATTTGTTAATGTCACGCAAGACAGCCAAATTGAAGGTGCCATTGTTATTGCCGGAGGGCAACGGGAGTGAATTCGACAGCTTGACAGCTCTCATTAGCGTATTAGACACAAACAGTGGCACAGATGCTCCCAGCCAGTCTGTGGTCAGCCCGCTGACAGGTGGCTTTGTGGCACTCTGTCTCATGGTTGACAGGGTGGCAAAGCAGAAGCTCATCTTCAATGGACTGCTGGGATTTCCAAGGACGATAGATATTTCAAAGCTAGGAATAGGAGAGTTTACTGAAGTCAACACAACATGCTGCATACAGTGAGGGAAAAAAATATTTACATAAGCGTTACAATGGATGTTTTATCAAGCAGTGAGGCATGATTAAAGAGGCTGCAAATAAATACTCATACGTCAGTGTCTGCTAAGGCACGTTAACTTGCTTGTGGAGATGATGGTTTCTCTTTTGTTTAATGTTTACATTCGCCAGCTCTGTTGGAGGATGTTTTTGGCCTTGTGAATATGTGCACACGTTTATGCATGGCATGCGTGTATGTCTGTTAAGAACCAGGAGCTCAAAGAAGACACTGACACATTATCTCCAAAATTTAGTTATTTTATCATATCAAGTTTTTTTTGTGGATAAATGTAGATGATTGTTCTGGCAGGGTAAATGAGGAGGGTGCACTCAAGGCATGGCGGTGTGACTGGCTGACTGGAGGATTTGACTCAAGGTGGAGAGGAACTCTAATCAGTTGGTGGACGGGTCAAGGCAGACAGATAAGAACAATAGCAAAGACAAATAAAAATAGCATGTTTTGAATTATTAGGATGATACCTAGCAGCCGGTAGAGTTGATGCACTAAGCAGATTGAGCAATCTGTAGACAGGTGAGGGTGCAGCTTTAGTTTAAATGCCAGTCTACAGAGTAGCTCGGGTTTGCCAATAGAGCCAATAGGAGACTGCCCCTGTGAATATACCCACTTCTGAACAGGCACACACACACACACACACACACACACACACACACACACACACACACACACACACACACACATAAACATGCACACCAGACAGATGGTGGAGAGAAAAGGGTAGGACAACAAAGGAGACAAAAACAGAACAAAATATCAGTTTCAAACATGGAAGTAACACAAAAACTAATGGACAGATTTGTGTTTCATATTTGACTCTATGTTTTGCACCTTATTTCAGCAAACAATGAGCAGTGATATTGGACCTTTTTTTCTAAATCAGGAGCAATTTGGGGCAGACGGCAGAGGTATGCACGCTTTCTCACTTGTTTTTGTAAAGCAATGGCAAAAAACAATGGCAAGAGTGCACAAGACATTTGTTCTCCACATTCGTTCTTAAAACCTTAAAACGCACTCACAAAATTTATATAGCAGACACACACACACAGTAGAAGTGTTCTGGTCTAGTGGTTCCTTTAGGAGTGAAATTCTGCTTTTTGCCATAGTTACTGTCATTTGTAATGGCTGAGAGCTCAAAAGTTGGGTTCTCACTTTCACTCCTCGACACCCTTAAAAAAAAATCAATGCCAGAGGCAGAAAAGTTCTGTTCAACTGAACGAAAGTTAAATGATTTTTCCAACACACCTTTTGAAGTTTTCGCAATGCCTCAAAGGTAAAACAGAATGGGACTTACATGTTATAAAGTCAGTGAGAAGCTTCTGTAGGCAAATAAGTTTGATTAAAAATAAAAATGTGGCGCTGCTTGGACCAAGTGAGAAACGAGTGAATGTAGCCAGGCAGTAAGAAAGACAGACCCTGTACAGAACTTTAGCTCTCTCAGGGATTCTGTGTAACAGAATTATCCAATTTATTTAAGAATGCCCGCAGTTATCTGACAGACAGGGGTGTAATAGAAACTTTTTGGGAAAAAAAGTAATAATAATATAATTAGATGATATAATAAGACACTGAGATAGATAAATAGTAAATGGCTTTTTTTCACTGTGTATTTTTTACTATACAAAAACACTACATAATACATTCAGAGGGGTCCAGTTGGTCTATAGTGAAATTCAAATTTTTTTTTTTTTGAAAAGACTTCCCAATGAAACAGTAAATAAATAAATAGTTATCGTTTTAGAAATAGAAAGTGCTAAAATGACAACAGGGTGCTTCACACCTTACATAATCCTCACGGATGAACCTCATAAAGAACTCGCAATACATGCTGGGGGCAAGGGGGGAGAAAATTATTTAAATTTGTCATGTTTACCTCTGGTCTCCAGAATATTCTCTATCTAAATCATGTTGCCAGCCCAGGAGCTTTACTGTAGAATCAAATCATCAGCGTCTGTTTTATTCCAGAGGAACACCAACGTTAAAGAGAGTGGGGAAGGGAGGGAAAGGACGTTTGTGACACTTGAATGTACTGAAACAACAACGTGCTTTGGATGAATAGCAATGTTGCATGAAGACAAACGTAGGTAAGGATGCTCGCCCTGTACGTGCAAGGCCATAGGTGAGTCATCCCCAGGGAGCTGGGTCAGCTGGAAGACAATGCAGTTTCTTCCTAACCCACTTTAAAGATTAATGTCAAATCATGTCCCGGTGTGCAAGCTATGTACTACCATAGTGACTTAGACGCAGGCATCATGTGTTTGTGAATTTCCTGTATACTCACTGAAAGACAATTCTCACCACTGGAACCCAAGGATATACTGTATGATGACCCTAAAACGGACACAGGAGAAATGACAGGAAGTTGCACACTTAGATCAAACGTTCCCCTTCAGCTCCCAAATACACAGACGAAGCCAACCAGATTAGACTGAAAAAGGGCAACAGCGGATAAGTGCTCTCTAATGTCACTGCCCACGGAAAATTAAACAAACATGCACTTCAGCTGAACCAAGATTCTCAGTTGTCGTCCACAAAAAAACACTTCAAATGTGCATATCAGCTTTTGTTGGTGACATTAATGCAAGGCACTTTAAACTGGAGAGTGCTGCTGCCAAAATGAACTGTCCTCATGGATTACCATTATCCATTACCCCTCCACTCCTTTGTAGAACATTATTACAAAATTAGACAGGAAGAGAGATGCTGTTTACCTTGGCGGTTGAGCCTGCTATTCGTCATAGACTCTAAATTGGTTGATCACTGAAAATAGCATTGACTTATTTTTATTTGTTTATTTTTATTTATTTATTATACGTAGCCGCATTTTGTTCATAATGACTCTGCTGGTGATCGTTTCACCATGTTCTGTAATTATGTACACAGTCTGTTATATTATTATGCACAGTCACGTGCATGGCTGATTAAAGTTTTGTTTACAGATAGGACTGAGCCCGCATTTCACAGAATGCTAATTGGCGGACTAAAATGAGAACGTGCAGTTATTATTTAAGATGACAGCTTTGTGTATTTGCACACACAGTATGTTTGCATCTCACATTTCTATTGACAGAGGACTCTGGGTAAAAGCAGCTTTGCTCACCAGCTAAGGGAAGTAAATTGCAAAAAATTAAGACAGTAAACATAAATAATAAACATGCAGGGGTCAGGATGGATGTTTTCGAAGACGTGAAGCAGGATGGATTTGAGGATTGTGCTATACCAATCTTATATGACAATTAATATGACTGTCAGTATTTATAAGGACTAATGATATTTTTTGTGGTGGGCACCAGGCACCAGGATCGTTCCCAGGCCTTCATTGGTTTTTAACAGATTGTGCAGGCGGTGAGACTGCAGACGTGTGGCAGAAGGCCAGGTGTTGACTCCGTGTTGATTGATGCGGCAGCCATGATGAGGGGTAACCAGTTTGCCACAGCTGTCGGCGTCATAGCAAACAATGTCAGAGCTCCCCCTGACTAAAGTGAAGAGGATTTTACTAAGCATCGGCTTTGCACTGAGACATTAGTGCCATACTGACTGTGGCACTAATGTTGCATATTAAAAAACATGATTTGACATCATTGCAAGGTCAAAATGTTGCGGGAACTCTACCTGCACTACAGTGCTCCACTATATACACATTAAAGCTCTCGATAAAGAAAGATTTATCTTTTTTACCCTAAATTTGAAGTTTTATAAGTTCTGTAAAAAGTAAAACATCAGAGTCCTACATTTTCTTCTCGAGACCCTCAAAATAGCACCTTTGAAAGAATTGTCAAAGCGGACATCAAAAAAATGAGTGGACTCAAAGGATTTAATTTAGTGAGCAACTGTTGAAAGCGGCTCTCAGATGAATCACGTATTATCAGCTCATTCATAACAGAGAAAATTCCTCTACTCATTCTACAACCAGTTTCTGTCAAACAATGTTTTCAGGCCACCGGATGTGCAAAATATTGAGACGATTCATTCATTAAAGATTATATAAATAATCTTTGGCTCATGATTAGAATATAAGAGGAGGGGATTCTTTTAAAAATTAGAAATCATTTTCTTGTGTTTTGATACTTTTCAAATGGCTGTTTTTGTAGTGTCTTATCCGTGTTTCTGTAAGTAAATTACATTTTAACTGCAATTTTTAAACAAACAAACAAACAAACAAACAAACACTGAGACAACAACATAGAGAATGTGATATTCTGTCTAGTGTTTTGATGAATTACTAAAAGCAATGTCCCCATTACTTGAAATGGCCTTGCTGAGGAAGTAATAAGCATAAATACCTTTTCTGATTCATTTCTTTTTTTGCATATATAGATTAAATTAAGAGGGCAGGCAATAAATTTAGAGATCCTAGTATTTAGTTAAATCTGGACAAAGTGAGACCAGCTTGTTCCCCCCTTGTTTAAAGTGCTTATGCTGTACAGCTAACTAGCTGCTGGCTCCAGATAAATATATGCCATACGTATTGTACAATAGAGACACATCAGCAAGAAAACAATCCCAAAATGTTGCCTGGAATAACCTGAACCAGGCATATCAGATGAAGAACAACTATGTCCTCCCATGTTTCTCTAATACTATATGTAACAGTTTCATGTAGCCTATGTACATGTGTATCATTTTTTTTAATCCAGCCCACAAAGACACACATGCATTCACACTTACACAAGAGTGAAATACCCCATTTAATTAATTTCTCAATCTTATTAGTATTTTCCATAATATTTAAGGAGATATCCATTTTCTTGGTCACAATTATTAAAGACAGTATCACTGTATACAATATAGGCACATGCCACTATCAACATAGATGCACAAAACTTTACATTTAATTCAGAATTTTCTAATGAAACAATAAACAAAGCCTCAGTTTTTCAGGTATACGCGTCCAAGTTATCTGAACTACATTTCCCTAACATTGTACAGTCGTATCAATTTCCCATAATCCCTTGCGCAGTTCTACCGCTTTACAAACAAGAAGGTCGCACGTAGCTGCGTTGTACTGGGAAGAAACAAGAGTGTAATCATGTTGGGACAAGCTGTAAGGCGATTTGCAACGTCTGCTGCCCGTTCTTCACACTATGCCGAAGGACCAGGGAAGGTGAGATGATCTCCTTACGACATTTTCTTGAAATGTGACATTGCCCGTATCCGGCCTTGTCTCCGTCCACAGGCTAGCACTAGCTAACAGCTAGTAGCTGTCGTTACTTGGAGGTCATGTCTGTCATTGAGTCCGTGACTGTACCTAACAAACTACTTTTCAGGTGCATAAATATACCTTGTCGCCTTAGTCAGTCCCAAAACATCTAATCTTATGAGCGGGTATGTTACGGTAGCTACGTGTTGAAGACAAAATTAATTTGATTGGCGTCATGTTGGTTAGCTAGCTATCTAGCTAGCTGCTCCATCAGCGTCACCGCGTTAACAGTACATTTAGTAGTAAACTAAATCTTGATGATTTTTTTTTTTAATTTTCTGTATTGCAGATACTTAATCAAATTCCAGCGTTTTGTTAACAACCCACAAAGTAGTGTAAAAATGAATGTCCTAAACGAGTTGTCCAGTACTTCCGGTTAAGAGTTGTAACATTACAGAAACGGTCACTGCTGTGTTCTAATTTCAATCGCAAAGAAAGCTGCAGCTAATATTTTGGGATCACAAATAATACATTAGTGATATTTATTTGCTCACACGACTCGCTTTTTGGCCTTTTCCCCACTGCAGTTTTTGGTTGAGTCGTAATATTAACTGTCAATCTCTGAAGAAATACATGTTTCAATTTTAGTTTTAATTAAAATATGTACTGCACCTGCCTTGATCTTTGACCTTTCATCATGCACTTGTTTGTTACAGTACGTAAAAATGCAGTAATTATTTGAATCGAACCTTCTGTCATAGTCTCAAACGACATATCTGTTAATAAATCTAACACAAAAATGTGCTTTTGTCTTTGAGACTCTTGTAGCCTGCTTATGTGTTCAAAATCACCCTGGGCTCTAAATGACATTTCAACCCTCAGCTGTCATTTCTAACTATAGCTGCCTTGTATGATGTACCTCTCTATGATGAGCCATCATGCCTATAGCTTTGATACTTAAAATGAGTTTAAATAAACTTTCCATTGTAATATATCTGTTTTAAAATGTGTATAAAATGCGTAGTTGCTCTATAGCAAAGAATTGTAGTGCATTTATTGATAAATCACTCTGCCATAATGCTCTCTTGGCAGAATCTGCCATTTTCTGTGGAAAACAAGTGGCGTCTGCTTGGAATGATGGTGCTGTTCTTCGGCAGTGGCTTTGCATTCCCCTTCATTGTTGTCAGACATCAGATCCTGAAGAAGTAAAATGGCTTTGTGCCATTACTCAACTGTCAAGGTAATGAAGACAGTCATACTTGTGTGACATGTTTTTAATTGAAATATCAGGATATGAATTTTTTTTTTTTACCCTTGGTTTGAAGAGTGACGTGAGACAATGACAGTCCTTTAATGTACTCCATGGGAATAACTTACTGAATAAATAACATGCATGTCTGAGAGTATCAAACAAATATCATGTAAGTGTATATTGTTTAGATAAGCTCACATTTAAGCAAGTTAATATGACAGAGTATTGCAGTCATTGATGTGTATCAGGCAGAAACATGGCAAAGCTGTTTTCACTTTGATCATCACTGAGGTTTACTCAGAAATTGCTTTTCTGTCAACAGATGTGTGTAGGTCTGCTTATCACTTTTTGTCTTATGGTTTTCAGGTCGTCAGCTGGAAGGTATTCATCCAACAGAGTTCTGTCTGTGCAGAAAAATGGAAATCTCTTAAGTTGCTTTGTAAATAAAGTTTCCTCCAATATGAATCTGTCTTTATCTTTTGTAGTGTCAGTGTTTTACTCATCATAAATATGTGCACATTACATATTAAAGGTATTCTAAATACAATTTCCCAATTTACCATGTTGCATGTGCAAAAAGATGTGGTTCTCCAGGTTTTATGCATTTTTTTTGGGAAGTGCAACCTTATTCGAGTACTGATAAGATTGATTTTTGGTAAGTATGCTACAGCTATGATGGATACGTTGGCAACAATCTAAAACAAAAGGATAAAATAAAACTTGAAAATCGGTGCAAAAGTTGCATAGGAGAATCCACTCCTCCCCTGCATATTCTCAGCTCAGCCCGACTGAGAAACCTATTTTAATTCAACTAAACCTGTGCTTCTGGCCATAATTATCCAAGGAGAGTATTTAAAAGGGGGTGTGGCTGGTCAGTAAGTAAGAAGGAGAATGTAAAAAGAGCCTTTATACCTGGAGTGATTTAGAAGTCTTAATGTTTACACTTTCAGCTGGTGTGTCATAACGAGGTGTAGCACTGATTTCTCCCACAGACGGAAGCAGCAACATGATGTTCCCCTTTGTAGAGCCTGACCCTCACACTACTCACACTACTTGCTGTTTGCTTGTAAACCTGTTGTGATTTTTGTATTCTGCGTGTGCAATGATGTTATACTGGCTGGAAGAGTTTTCAGGTCGTGCTGCAAGTTGTAGGCGGTGATAAAGTCATCAGATATCCAACGAGGTCAACAAGTGGGAGTTGATATTTTATGTGTGTGTTGTATAGTTGGCACTCAGAATGGCCTGACCATTGTTTGTGCCTCAAGGGTCGCATGAGGGGACCTTTGCTGGTTTAAATAACATGACTCAAAAACATAACAGCCTGCATCACCACAGCATAGTAAACACCCAGGCGGTGCCGGATTTAAATTACTGTGGTCTGTTACCAGAAAGACACAATTGACAGACACTGGTGGAGTCGGCTCAAGGGAGAATAACGCATAATGTGTTTCTTGGACCCCCATATGGGAGATAAAAACATGTTCCCCTCTCCAGTGGCCCAGTGTGTAGGAAAATGTGAAGAAAAGTTGGTACCGTGTCAAGACTAGATGCAAGGAAAAACGTGTGGATTGGTTTTAACATCACTGTCATGACTTTCCTTGCAATGGTGCCTCACTGTGAGCACACTCCATTGGATCAGCAGTAAACACTCCCTCTCTCTTTTTGCGTGCACCTAAAGGTGGCAATGCAGCTCATGTCATTGGATTGTGTCTTTCCTGACACTAACTCTACAACATGACTGTTCTTCTCTTCAGTGATATCTCAATAGATTTTCTGTTTTTTTAGAGTAAATGCTCAGCCTAACATAATACGGTGCACAATGACCCGTGTAAGACTGTGTTAGCTGACTTCCTTCAGCTCCTGGTGTGTTATACTTTATTGCTCATCTTCTGGTGTGCATCTCAAAGATCACTCTGAGAGGAAGAGGGAGTTCTCAAACGCTTTTCGTGAGGAAATAAGCCCCGTTAAAGTGATTCTTCAGCCCATGTCTATCAAGTAAAGGTGGCTTAAAAACGCCATCATATTCGTTAAACTGCAGGATGTTGCGGTGTTTTTATCCCCGACCAGACAGTGGGATTTTTTGGTTCCAGGTCATTAGGAAACACTTTAAAACTGCATTTCGTTTTGGTTTTTTTTTTTGTTTCTCTGAATTCTGAACAGAACTGCCAGTAGCCACTTTAAGTTTTATAAATTGTTCACTTAGGTGCTGCAGTGCATTCCAGCACTCAGAGTGCCGATTTAGGAACATCCCCAACATTTAGGCCCTTTTTGCAGAAAGAAAAGACAGATTACAAAGACATGCATTTGTTCCCCCTGGAAATATAAATTTAAGTTGTCATTGGCACTTTAAGAGGTTTCGTTTGAGGGGGAATGTCATATTATCTGGCCACTAGAGAGTAAAAACATCCCACTAAGTAGTGGGTCCTTTTTTTGTCATAAATGTTTGATCTATTCTTGGCCATCATGCTGCTAACAGGGGCTTTTAGGAATCGTAGTTGATGCCAGACTCCAGCAGCGAGGATCAATTAGACACAAGGGGGTTATCTGGAGCAAGACCAAGCTGCAGTGTAGTACTGGCAACTTATGAAGTACATAAGGGTGTGCTGGCATGAGGTATGATGCAGAAGGAAGTCTTGCGGTGGCCACAATAGTCCACATCATACATTTTAGATGGGCTTGCCATATCTATACTGCATGGTACTTTTGGAGGGCTGCAGGAAGGATGTGTGAGTTGGGGGGGGGGGCAGAGACAGAATAAGAATACATTACAGGAGGATTATGCACCCAGTATGCCAAGTCTCTTGCAAGAGTTCGTCATACTGAATTAAGTATGTAAGCGTGGGAGGAAATGAAAGAAAGAGAGACTGCTATTTGTGTGAATCTTTTGCTGTGGCTCGCCTGAATGTACGCCTTCATTAAAGCAAATTTTAGGTAAATTCATTATTGTGATTGTTCCAAATGCTTTACATTCCGGGACGCACAGGCACAAATTAAAACAAAGTGCAGTCATTAAAGATCAATTCCATATCATTTTACCATCATTGTTGTTTAAAATCCATCCATCCATCCATCCATTTTCCACCGCTTATCCCGTAGTTGGTCACAGGGGGGCTGGAGGGCTGGAGCCTATCTCAGCATCTTCGGGCGAAGGTGGAGTACACCCTGGACAAGTCGCCAGTTCATCGCAGGGCTGACATCCATGCTAATAAAATGAATAAGTTACATACGTAGCATTATTGCACACAGCTACAGAGCCGAAAGCCTTTCCTGTATTCGTACTATTAAAGCCACGGTTAAAGTGTTACAGCTTTTCACCCTCCCCTTTAAATAATCCTACTAGCTGATAGAGTCTTATGTGTTCTTTCAGATATGTAAATCGTCTTATTTGCAGTATTTTTGGCCATTCACTGCAGCCTCTGTAGACTGTTCAATAAGAGACTTTACTGCATCTCATGTGTGGAATCTAATTATAGACTCATTTACACAACACAGGAGAAAATCATGGGCTTAGCATAGTATAACGGATGTGAAGCCATCTAATACAAAAAAGTCAAGAGTTGAGGTGTTATTGAATCTCCCCTCAATTAGACACAGATTTCACCTCATCTTCAGTGTTCTAGTCAAACAATTACATCTGTAACTGTTAGTTTGTGTGAGCGAACTCATTAGTTATTATATAAACATTTACTTACTCAGGGTGAGAGTGGGTGCCTGACAAACACTCTGCAGACTTAATTACCCCCTGGGTGAGTTGAATGAGCTCTAATCAGCACTTTGTTGTAGACATCGTGGACTAAAGCATCTCATTGTGCCACACCAATCAATATATTACATTCAAAAACCAGGGACGCTCCAGACGTGGCCCGCCCATTATATCGGCATGAAGATAGTAAGAGGTGAGAGCAGCTGTCTTCTGGTTTGCTGCACAGCACCCTGACATTGCGCTGCCTGTCAAAGTTTCAAGGGCATGCCGAAAATCCCAAGTTGCTGCTAAACCCTTCCTCTTGCCCGATCCTTTCTCGATTTGCCTTATCTATTTATTCTACCTCAAAGATGCTGACTGAGAAGTGGTGCTGTCAGCGCGGGAAGATGAAGCGTATGAGCGCCTCCCACTTGGTCCGAACAGGGCTCACACTGCCTCAGCCAGGAACTCCATACAATTACTCCAGAAAGTCCAGGGGGACGCCTGTTCATTGGAGATGAATGCTTGCAGGATTCCAAATTGACTCGCTTGTGTGCGTGTGTGTATACATGCATTTTTGTCTGTCAAAGAGGAAAGAAATGCAAGATAGTTTTTAAATGTGATTGTATCTCGGGTAAAAAGACTAATTCTGACAAAACCAGTCAGCCAATGTCAAAAGTCGATTATACCCTCTCTGTACTCTGCAGCCTCCGGCGTTCATTAATGTCACAACCCCTTTAAAAAGACCTGCACCTTTTCCGGTGCAGATCACAAAAAGTGATGTGAAGCCAAAGCCAGAAATAAACGTCATGTGTCACTTCAGGCTCCTGGCACATTTATCTTAAAAAGGAAATAACAGAGATAGGGACCTGGCAAGCGCCCAGGTCAAGATCTGAAACTGGCATTATCTCTACATCCCCTCTTGCCCACTTTAGTCTCTACAACAGTCTTCAGTTCAATAATGCAACACTACATCCTACCAGAATTAATAATAGCCCGTTTCATGGTGGAAAAGTTTTTATTTGAAATAATCATGCCCACTTCAGTCCACGCTCTCTCTCACATCAAGCCTTATGCTAATGCCTCTTGAGGGTTGGATGTGGATGGATATGCGTTTTGCTCTCTTACTTCATGCAATATACAGTGCATTTTGAATTTGGCTCCGTGCCTTTTCCATGAGAAGCTGTTTTTTTAATCTTCCCTTTTCATCTGCTATCTTAGAACACACAAAGTCAACTCATGAGGTTGTGAGCCCTTTTGTCAGGGGCTAATTTATGCTGTCTCCAAATCAAACTTGTGATTTATCAAAATGGGGTTATTTGAATTTGATTTCAATATAATTCATTCTATATGGTATTTCTATGAAAATTACAACCTAATTTTTAACTAGAAGCATTTGTATTCCAGATCTGCACTACACATCAATGAGTTCTTCTTTGGCCCTTTAAATAAGAATTATAAGCCAATTAAGGATACACAATATATCGGCTGTCTCGTCGCTGTCGGCTACTGTTAGTCATTTTTTTAAATATCAGCAGTGGTCCACTGAGCCAAATTGGTCAAATATGCTCAACTGATGATTATTTCAATGTAACTGCCATTGGTTGTACGTGATCCAGCCTCTATTTCAGAATGGGTTGCTAGCTGACAACTAAAACAGGAAGAAGATGAAGAAGAGGCTTGGATGTGTGAGTTGTTTAGCCAAGTGATGTTTGTCCGAGTATATTTAACGTGATCATTACATTTGGAAGAGGTCAGACTGTAGATTGTCCAGGTGCTGCACCGGCATCTCAGTTGATTTCCACCAGACAAACAAATGAACAGGCCTGAAAATGTTACCTCCTTGGTGGAGAATCTGAAGATCAGTGGCAATATTTTCATATAAAACATCTGTTTTTGTTGTTTAGCTTGTTGTGCTAATACTTTGTGTGAGCGTAAAGCTGTATCAAACATCCACCTGGATGTTCGACACAGTGAATGTCAGCAGGTTTATTCACACTAACAGACCGTCTCAGTTTTATCAGGACAGGCTTGGTTGGATTCCATCTTATCTACAAGCTGTAGAGAAAGACACAGTGGAGGATTTCTTTTTCTCTAATGAAGCATAGAGTTGCAGCAATGAAACTGTGCAAATCTAATGTGTGAACAAGGCTTGACAGGATGGGACCACTAGAGGTGGAAAAAAGGAGTCAATCATTTGTTTTTGCTTTTATATTTTCACCTTTCTGCCATGTGTTTCATTCGTCCCACAGACAGAGAGATTTTTTTTTTTTTTTTTACCTTTTCTGGGCCACAGTGTTGTTTCTGTTGGTCTCCAGTTGTCACCCTTCCGTGACCATCTCACCAGAGGAGCAACCGACCCGTGGCGTTTTCACATGCTGAGAAGCTCCACAGGAGCGCTCCTGAAATATATATACAGCGCCTACACTAACACACAACGGGTACAAATACAGCCTGGGACAAAGAAATCCATCATATTCCTGTTAAAGCTGCAGGCAACATCCATTCATCTCACCCATTAAGAGCAAAAACTAAGCAGTTCTCTCGAATATTATTTCTATTTGTACATTGCATTGCTATTCATTACCGTAAGCAGGCAGCTGGATTGAAGACAGACAACAGAGGGGGATAGATGGATATACAGAGGCTGCGCAGGAACAGGAACCGTATCTGTGGTATTGTTCCTATTTGGGAACAAGTCCTGAAGTCCTGAAGTCGGAGAGTCAGCGCTGTTATTTGTTTTATACCCTATTTACAACATTTCTGGCGTAGCTCTGCTGTATCCTCCCACGACAGGGATGCAGAGGTGCAGAGGTGGAGGAGCTACACAGTGATGCATTTGTTCTCATCCTGGGTAGCTTGACAGCTCCCCCAGCTGGACGAAAACAACCTATCAGTCCGTGTCATGAAATGAAGTCTGGGAGATTTAAAATACTTACTGTGCCAAGGTTACAGTTGCCACATGATGAGATAATTGCTCTGCTTGAAACATTCCCCTCTAAAGTTAAACAACGTTTCAACTGTTTCTTGTTTTCCGTATCATGAGCATGTTTGTCACCCATATAAATCAGTAACTCAGGGCAGGCCAGACTTTGACAAACACTTACATGAAGGCTCAGAGCAGCACAGTAAGAGTCCATATAAACATTGTTTGATCTCACACAGTTTTTGCCAGAGTGTTTGTTCGGCGGAGGAGAAGGCGAGAATAATTGTTTGCTTTAAATGTGGGAACAAATCACCAGCAGAGATATGATACAAGTCACAAAGGCAGACCTGGCTGTGCAGGGGGAACGGGAATAAAAGGTTTGTGTCTTGCAGTGGCAGCTAGGAGAACTGGGGCACAGAAATGCACGGGGGCTCACACCGGTCCCTTCCAGGATGCTTTTTTGGACGCTGCAGATGTTTGGATGGAACGAACAGAAACAGCTTGGTTTGGCCCCAACTCATCTGGGTCTCAGAATGAAAGCACCACTGAACCACATGGCGCCCAGAATCTCAGCCACAAACCTCAGTAGACTAAGCCAATGCTCCGAGCATAAAAGGATCAAATACCTCCGTTATTCTTTTATCTTCCTCAGACACAAATATTTGTTGTAGAAATTATATGATATTTTGAACGTGCCATTGGTCGGGATGCAATAACATGGCAGATAGATCCCTTTTTGGAACATCCCTCAGAGGTTCTGTCCATGATGAGCCATTAAAAGTTCAGTGCGGTAAAATAATTAAAAAACTTTTTTCCAGCAATTATATAAACTTGAAGGTTATTCAAGCAAATTCCAGCTATTTCTAACCTTTACTCACTCACTTCCCCTTATCCAATCATAACCTGCCATGCTTATCTGCAGCCAATCACTTGCGATCTCTCAAACTGTAAAGGTGCTCTTACTCTCTCTCTCGCTCTCCCTCTGCTGTCATTTCACCCACCTCCACCTTCACCCACTGACATCTGGTCATCGCCAATCAACCCCCTCTGATAAGCAGTCCTTTTTAATGAGATCATCAAACTTATCGCCTTGTCTTCTTCGGCAGCTCCTAATCCTCAAGACTGCTTCGCTCAGTGATCTACATCCTGCCAAGGTTCTAGGCGCCAAATTCTACTTTTCTATTTACAATAAATTCAATCTACTTCAGATTCTCTCATTTTCATTCCGTCTTGTGAGTATCTCCCGATTGAAATTTAATTATCATCTTTTCTTCATCTTGTTGGACATCTTTCAATTCCTACCATGCATGATAATAAGGAGATAATTACTGAGTTTCCCCTATTCCTCTTTGCAATTATGGTACAGCACTGATTCTGATTCTGTGTGTGTGTGTGTGTGTGTGTGTGTGTGTGTATGCCAATGTGGAGGTCTACACAAACAAAACTGTCCCACTGCTCCATAGCCTCTCCACTGTGATTGGATATCCAATTAATCAGAGAGGTTAAAGTTGACTTTCCACTAGCTGGTCCAATCACGGCAGGTGCCTCGGTTAATTTGGTGGACAATGTCTAGGCAGGGGTGGGCGGCCACTCAGGAAAAGTGAGGCGAAGGAGGGCGTATGGATGAGAGGAAGCAAGATAAGGACTGAGAGAAAGATTGCGGGCTCCTGGCAGCTCAGCTTGCATGGCAAATGAGGAAGCTGACTGCACAAAAACAGTTGCTGAATGTGTAATGGGAGCAATCATACCACTTCAGGAAAAAGTCATGTGCAAAGATCAAAACAAAAGTTCTGCAACGACCTGACTTAAGAGTTCACTGCCTTTGACTTTGCAGAAACATCATTCCACATTTCCAGTTTTGTCAAATAGTGACATAATTGTCTTCAGCAGCTTCATCTCTGCCCAGTCCAGAGCACGCTAAGGGTTTTTTAATGTGACATTGAAGCCAGGAAGCCAGCAGAGGCGTAAACACTACTACGCTCATCTCAAAGCACTGTCCCTTTGCATAAATTTCACACAAGTACAAATAAAAGTACTAGACAGGTAGGAGCAATTTGGCATAATAGCTAAAATGCTCACGGCTGATCCTCAGGGGTGATTGCTCAAACAAGTGTCACCCATTAATCATAAAAGCTCAGCGTGTTTGACATGTCACTTACAGCAGCATGCTGGTCGGGTGGCGCATTACATCAGTGATTGATTGAGACGCCGTCATTCAGCACACATTTTTTTAACTATGCAGTGGTAAATTAATGCTAACCTTAACCTATAATGCCATAACCTGTGGGAATAAGGAGGTGGCTAACTGTGTAGGGTATCACCCTGGTTACTTGGGTTCAATTCTCGTGAACCGCAAATGCTGTTACTTTATTTCTTATTCCTACGTCACATCATTTTGTGTTATAACCTTTGTAAATTTGTTTGTGAACAGGATGACTCAATAAGTTACTGACAGATTTTGATGACATTTTCAGGGGAGGTGGGAAATGGCCCTAAAGAGCAATTGATTGTGATTTTGTGTGGTGATCCAGATCATCATCTGGATCTAGGATTTTTCTTAAAGGCTCTTTTACATATAATTCCTTTTTTGTCCCCTAATTCTGTCATCCATGGACCTGCTGGGATCTTTCTTCTGTGATGTCTTTAATGTATTTTTGTAATACAAACGTGAATGAAGTTACGTTTTCTGGATCTTCTGCGTCTAACTCAGTAAGACTAGTGAAATCCGCTACCACTTACCTCACAGTACAAACTTAAAATGACCTTTATCCTGCAATAATAATAAAGAAAGTGAGGATAACAATCAATACATTAAGATTTGTTACATTACATTAAGGCTGGGGTTATGGTTATATATACGGTATATACATGTACTGTGGACGGTGCTCAGGCACATCCACCGTTGCTAAAATTTTACCTGCAGACACTGATGGCAGTTTTGCCTCAGCGAGCTGAGAAATATTCCCCTCCGCCGTCTCTTTTCCTGTTTCCCCTCCCTCCCATCCCGATATCTCCATCACATCTTACACACCTTGTTTCGTGCAGACTCCTTTTATGGATGAAGCTTATAGCCTCCTCCTGAGGGCTCCGGCTTTACTGAGGGCTGCCTTTCGTGGAGAGAAAACAAGTATTCAAAACACGCTGGAGATGCATAGATTTTTAAAAATTCAAGAAGTATGAACATTAGAAAGCACAGCTACAGTGCTGTAAGTATCAGTTAGAGATGGTTGCTTGTTGATGACAAAAAAACTTTAGCCACACATTTCCAGAATTTCACTATTGTTTTATCACTTCCAGTGGAGATCTAACCTATTATTATATAGTTATAATCTCTTAAAGAGGGTGTTCTCTTCTCAGCACTATTTTCAGAGCACAGAGTGCCTGTATTCCAAATAAATGTTTCTTATCTATCCTTGAAAAGCCTCCCCTATGGCTCTATCATAATATTTCATTACTTTGGTGTCATTTTCACGGCGGGGGGGGGGGGGGGCAACAG
>KV751368.1:2669315-2684296 GCA_001698575.1 Mola mola | reverse complement strand
TCAGAATAGAATTTAAAATCCTTCTGTTAACATACAAAGCACTTAATGACCAAGCTCCATCATATCTCAGAGAGCTCATAGTTCCTTATTGTCCTAGTAGGTCACTTCACTCTCTAGATGGAGGTCTACTTGTGGTTCCTAGAGTCTCCAAGAGTCAATTGGGAGGCAGATCTTTCAGTTATCAGGCTATTCTTTTATGGAACCAACTCCCAGTATCAGTCCGGGGGACGGACTCTCTAGCAATTTTCAAGACCAGGCTTAAAACGTTTCTATATGACAGAGCCTATAGTTAAAAAGTTAAAGTTTAATTATTCTTTAGTTATGCTGCTATAGGCCTAGACTGCTGGGGGAAGCACTGAGCAGCTCTCTCTCTCACTCCCTCCCCCATGCATGTATATCACACCCTGACTTGGAACTAACCATGTTCCCCTGTAGTCTTTGTTTCTCCCCTGTCCTCTCCTCTCTCTCCCTGTCCTCATCCCGCAGGTGGTGAATCATCGCTGCTCCCTGTTCCTGCAACACCTGCTGCTCCATCATAATAATATCTGCTAATATCATGCATTATCATATGTTCCTGCTTGCATTTGTGTTGAGTATCCTCTCCTCCTGCTCTCATTCTCTCCCCCTTCTGCCTCTCTCTGCCTCTCTCTCTCTCTCTCTCTCTCTCTCTCTCTCTCTCTCTCTCTCTTAACCCAACCAGTCGAGGCAGATGGCCGCCCCCCTGAGCCTAGTTCTGCCTGAGGTTTCTGCCTCTTAAAGGAAGTTTTTCCTTGCCACTGTCACCAAGTGCTTGCTCATGGAGGGATTTGTTGGGTCTCTTTAATTCTATAAAGAGTTTGGTCTAGACCTGCTCTATATGTAAAATGCCTTGATGTAACTATGTTATGATTTATAAATTATAAATAAATTTGATTTGATTTGATTTGATTTAATGCAGCATGTAATCTGCAATGAAAAAGTACGATATTTGCCTACAAAATGCCTATATTTAATAACCTATATTTAATTGAATATAGTACCAAAAAAATTGAAATTTTATTGAAACTGAAGACATTAATTTAAAGTGGAATTCTTTCCTATTCTTGCTTAATGTACATCTTAAATTGCTCCGCAGTAGGGGTTTCCAATGGTGTATTTTGTCATGGTCATTTAGTGTTAGATTTCAGCCTTGGCCCTTTCATGTAGAGACTTCCCTATATTCTCCGAATATTTTGATCATATTATGGAGTGTAGATGGTGAAATCTCTAAATTCGTTGCATGAACTGTTGGACTATTTGGCCATACAGTGGAGAACCTTGTGCAAAACTCAAAATGGTACTTAGTTACCTTCCAACGCTGTTGATGCTGAACTCTATGCTCTACTGTAAGCATTATAGAGTGAGCTGAATCACTAAAATAACAGATGTAGACCACAAATCAAAATCTGTGTTACCCGCATTGTAGTTAAAGTTCAGATTATTGTAAAGAAGGCTGGGGTCTTCGGGACCCCAAACAGAACACTACAGTTTAAAAATTTGGGTTTGTTTCTCTGTAGTTTAGCATCTATTCAGATATCTGTTGATTGAGAGACACAGCACATTTTATTGATTTATCGGGGTCGAAGTTTAACAACTTGTCAATTCAAAGTTAAATGATACAGTTCAATAGTATAGTCACAACATCACAAAATATAGTAACCCATCATGATTGTTAAAATCACACGTCTGACATTTTGGTAAACAATGAGTGTATCATGAGAAGAAAAGAAATGAGCTACAGTGGACACCATGTCATAAGTGCTCTGTCAAAAGATGAGTGAATGTCTATACACACATGTACATAGTAGATGAATTGCATTGACAGCCTCAGGGAGCCACATCAAGCAAAATTAATCCTCGGTGTTGAACAGCAGGGGGTTACTTAGGTGATTGTAAAACAGGCCTGGCTTAAGTAGTAGATTTGCTGAACATGATGCAGATCAATAAGGACACAGTGTGTTGCCAGGTTGATATCCCTAAAGATGTTGTCTCTGTCTGTCCATCTGACACGGATGAAAAGCATTTACAAACCAATGCAAACATGGATTTAAATTTAAGTTCTGTGGAGAAGCTTTTTATTATACCACGCTGGCCTGCATGAACAAGTTGTTCAAGTTGTTGGAAAAAGAACACTGGGTAAGCAGGACAAAATCCCACTAGAAGTAACGCTTACACACACACACACAAACACTAGTACATTATGTTGACACGAACAGTGGGTGAGGGGGTTTGTAGTTCTCTCCGTTGTACAAAGGAAGAAGACGGTCATGAGCTCTGGGTAGTGACCGAAATAATGAGATCGCGAATACAAGGGGCCGAAATGAGTTTCCTTCGCAGGGTGGCTGGGCTCAGCCTTAGAGATAGGGTGACGAGCTTGGAGATCCAGGAGAGGCTCAGAGTAGAGCTGCTGCTCCTCCATGTTGAGAGGAACCAGTTGAAGTGGTTGGGCCATCTGGTCAGGATGCCTCCTGGACGTCTCCCTGGGGAGGTGTTTCGGGCATGCCCATCCGGGAAGAGACCCCGGGGCAGACCAAGGACACGCTGGAGAAATTATATCTCTCGGCTGGCTTGGGAACGTCTTGGTGTCCCCCCGGAGGAGTTGGTGGAAGTGGACTGGGAGAGGAGCGTTTGAATCTCCCCGCTCAGGCTGTTGCCCCCGCGACCCGGACCCGGATAAGCGGCAGAAAATGAAACGAAACAAGAGAATTACTTTTGTTTATATTTGCTCCACAGCTGAATCCGTTTTGATCTATGTGTCAGAAAATTAAGTTTTCTTCGCATTACTGCCATATACTAAATCATAACCATGCCTGACGCCCTGAACATTGATGATAGAAAAAGACTGACGATGCTGCAAATAATTATCACAACACTTTGTTTTAGGATCCTGGAGTTCCATTATCCTCTCTCGGCTCTGCCTCCTGTGCCAAATTCTTCATTGACATGCGCAGAACAAATATCCTGAAGGTAGAAATTCTAGTGGGACTAAAGGGTCTCTGTTATGTTTGAGGAATCAGGCTGCTTTGCTTAACAAGCAAAATCATTTGAAAGACTTTACCTCTGAAGACTGCCCTGTGAGAATGAAGCAAGGCCGATGCCGATTTCTCATTTTGACTCACACCAATATTGATCTGATTCTCCTATTATGGGGTTTAAAGGAAGATTCCAAAGGCAATTGCTGGTGGGATGCTGCTTTGACACCTGCCTTTACTGTAAGAATCCAATAAATAAGGCCTAGAGGTGGTTAATGCTAAAAACTGTGCCAGTGGGGGAATTCATGTTTGTTTGATAAATTAGCCTTGACTTGTTTTTATGGGTGAATATAGTATTTGTGATCATGTAGCCTGGTAAAATGAAAAAAGAGTAGAAGTGATTTATCATGCAATGTTAAAAGCTCAGGACAAAAAAATAAAACAAAAACAGATTTCTTTACACTGTTAAATTGTGGCATGTCAATACAATATGTGCTCCTGCCTGCGAGTTGCCTATCGAGCTCCACTTCCTGTTCCCCGCATGTCTCGAAATAATGTTATGAGCATGACATATGTGTTAGAGAGGCACCGAAAGACAGAGTGTGGTTCAGTCCTCTCCGTGGGAGCACATGGTGTGCTGCTGTGACAGTCAGCATTGAACATGTCTTTGGGGATGCTCCATTATTTACACTGTGCCTTCCTCTGGCCCAGATGAGACATGACAGGAGCCACAGGAAGCTCATGAATTTAACAGAGGGTCCTAAAAGCAGGAAGGGTAGAGGGTGATGGGGAGGCCTGGGGAGACAACGAAGCACCGGGGATGCAGATTGCAACGCACATGTCGCCACAGCCTGAGGGGCTGAAGGGAGGTGAGGCAAAGAATGGACATGCATGGACAGAGGAAGGGAGAGAGAGTGAGAGCAGGGAAGAGGGAAAAGATTTTATTAAAGTAGAAAGATGCAACAGAGAGAGAGAGAGAGAGAGAGAGAGCAGTCCTAATTTAGCAAGCGCATCATCAATCCCTTACTGATGAAAAGCGAGGATGATGTCATACATTCAGTGGACAGCTAGCAGGGTGTGTGATGTCTGTTTGAGCTGTCGCTCGAATAGGCTGAATTAGAAGCGGCTTCTGGTGTCATCCTGTATGTGCAGATGATGACCTAATTTATGCTGGGAATCGCCTGATGCGGCAAACTGATATACATGTGGTTAACAAAAGGTCACAGATGTTCTATTAATGGTTAATTTCCTGCGTGTATAGCACTATACTGTGGCTACACTGCATGTTGCCATATACATAGCACAAGTAGAATAGTTATTTGTTGCTCTTCTGTCTTTCACTTTGTAAGTAACTTTTTACAGGAAGCGCCTCTAATGACAAGCCCTTTCACTGGTCCCAGGGGATCTACTGTCCATCTCTCATGGCAACCCCAGATGGGAAAAAGGAGCCGCCTAGACCATTGGTGCCAGGGTGATATCATTTGATCATCAAACTCAAGCATGCGCGTAGAGCCACATGGTGCATTTTCATATAGTGGAAGGTCTTCATTGTGCATTTTCCCCCTTTCATATTCAGGGCCTATTATCTGCAAATATTGGTTGTGGAACAAGTGCAGTTGACTTATCATATAAAAATTGCAAGTTGTGGGCATTATCTATCTAAATAGGCGGCAACTGTGTTAGACTTAATAACTTGAATATATACATTTTAAAAATAAATAAATCTCAAGCTGAATTTAGCTTCTCTTATTGATGCAGCCCATTAATTGTAATCATAGTCTGTTGGTGGAGTATCAGTTGTCGCTTTACTCGTGCATGAGCTGGCCTTTAGTTTCCTGCAGAGCCCATCTGGACCAACATCTTTCAAACAACATTACAAAGCCTTGCTACGCAGAATTTAGATACAGGAAAGTTTGGCAGTAACACTGTGGACTCAGTTCGAACTTGCAGACATCATGAAGCTAAATATGTGCAAGAGGGTGTGTGTATATGTATGAGTTTGTATGTGTGTACACGGGTTGGATACTTTTCAAGCATTAAACTGTGACCACAGGTTTCACATGTGTTGTCTTTAAAAGAAGAAACCACGAGAATGCCATTCAGAAGTCTGCACCAGGACAGCCCATCTTCTTCATATCACAAAAGTTGTGTATGTAGAGCACTGTCTATTTCCTATCACATTCCTTCTCTAAAAGTGTGACTGAGGGGGCCATATGTTTTTCTCCCCACCCCCATCTTACCACCACTCTGCCCATATGTGCATTCGAGTGGCAGCTGCAAACTCCCGTGCTTGCTCTCTTAAAAAAAGAAAGGGAAAACCAGCCCACTGCACTACAGCTAAAGCAGGAGAGCCTTTTTAGACAGGCGATGTCAGACTGTCTGTCCTAACATACTGTGAGTGTCAGTAAAAAAGAAAAATAAAAGGCTTCTGGTGTCTAATTTTGTAGAAAATTGACTAAAAAATTGTACTAAAAAATTGAGAAAAATATATCATATAGCTGACAAAAGCGGACCTAAAACCGAAAATTTAACAAAGAAAATATAATGGAAAAATCAAATGTAATATGGATAAATAATATAAAAATATTCGCAAGTATGCATGACTAATGTAATGTAAAGTCTATGCACAAAATAGATTATAATGTGAAGCAATTTACATGTAACAGCAAAAACCTAAAGGAAAACCTGGCACGATCAAAATATACTCTCAGTCTGAATTATTTATCAGATGACAATGAGTTTCATGTTACATCTTGATACTCATATTGGTGATTCACATATGGAAATCGCATTAAGTATCTTAACATTGGACATAACATGGGAAGGTTTCATAAATCTGAGGCAATATCCGGAAACCAAGCCGACTACTCCGACTACTAAGGACCTTTGCTCACGCTACCCATGTGTCACTCACTTCCAGGTTTAAATGTTTAGGTTAAACTGGTAATTTATTCAAGTCAAGTATGGAGTCATAGGTGTGCCATAACAAATGAATACGTACGTAAAGAAATGTAATAGATAAAAGATAAACATAGATAGAATTTTTTAAAAGTCAAAAATGAAAAAACAAGATAATAAGCATAATAATATCCATTTTTATTTTATTCAGATCAAGCTGTTGTCAATGTTTGTATTTCTATTTTTTAAATGTATTTATTTATGGCATATGTAATAGATAAATGTTTGTTTACGAGTAAAGCAATATTTTTTTAAGAATTGTTGTCGGAGACAAAGCTATCAATAAACTGGCTTGACGAGGGTCTTCCAAACCGGGCCAAGTTTTCACTTCTTTTACACATAAATAATATGACAAAAATATAACAGCAAGTTTCACACAGGTACAAAACTGTGTCACTGGTATAAAAAAAAAAAAAACAAACTCTACAACCCATTCAGCCACCTGCTGCCTCTGTCATATTGTTTTTATACGACTGTATGTCACTTGACGTCCTAAAAACTTTCTGATCAAGAATATTTGAACACTTTATGCATTATTTTACTTTTGTTTGTTTCCAAAATGTATTTTACTTATTAATAATTAATTAGATTATTTCTTTCTAATTATATTATTGTTTTGTATTTACTCCTTTTTCTATAATTCTTGTTTATATTTCCACATTCAATTTCTCATTCTTTTGGGGGTATCTTTTTGCGAAGGACACTGCTCTGACTCCATACTGATGCTTCTGATTTCAAGAACATAGAACGTAGAGCACACACATGTTGATGTGTTCTACTCCACCTCAGACACCTCTCACTTTAGCACTGTAATGGAGACATCGAGAGGTCGGTCGTCTGACACATATTATGAAATGGAGGGCGTGGGGCGTATCATTTAAGTGTAGTCTGCATGTGTGAAGGACCACAGAATAGACCTACATGCATGCTTGTCGCACTCACACCTTTACATGTCTGACTTTTCCTCTTCACGAAATGGAAGCCACATCCACAGGCAGCAAATGTAACTCTGTCATAGGTGAAAATGGCAAAGGTGTTGATTTTAGAAATGCTAACATCACAAGAACATGTCAGTAGAAGAACAAAATAGTGTCATTGTCTTCAAAAAGGCACATAGGTGGAGATCTTCCCATGTGCTGTTTTCAGGGGCAATGATGACAATTAATATGGACGAGTGCCCCTGGTCAACAGGCTCCTGAGGCATTCAAATTAGTAAACATCCTCTAATTTGACAATGCACTTATGGTGAAACAGAGCAGAATGTCCAGCTGCTCTGCTCTTCTTCATGCTCTCGGCAGACTGACAGCCACAACCCCCCTATGATACATGTAGAGATGACCACAAAGACCTGAAGGTTGTGGAAGTAAAACGATGCTGTGTGTATACTGCGCTTTGAGATCACCACTGCCAAAAGTGTATTTTTATCTTCTGTGAGTTTCTTTGTTTTAATGTATGTTTGTTTGTTAAGAAGTTAACACAAAAACCATTTCAATTAAAATTTGACGGAACATACTTTGCAAATATTTTAGGCATAATGTTGCAAAAAAAAAAAAATGGTCTTGAATTTGTTTGTGAATGTCACGGATGAGCAAATTACACACAATAACGTGTTTTGGGGAAATATGACATTATGAAATACTGTATATCATAACTAATCCAATATGCATCTGTCCAAGAATTTTTTGTGATTAACTCCAGAACTACTGCATACATCGACACAATCCAGATCCTAGACATATTTCTAGGGTCAAATAATTTAAATATCAGGCTAACTTGTGTCTGGAACCAGTTTTGCAGGTCAACTAACTTGTTGGGGAGTTTGTTCAGTCTTGGAGTTTTGCTATGTCAGATTGCTCTCAATGCATCTTAGTCTTTGGCTAAACCCATTCAGTGTTTTGTGGTCATTTAATTGTGTTCAGAGTGCTACTCTAAGATAGTCTCCACAACGAGGAGAACACAGATACTGATAAAAGCACAGGTAGCATCCACAGTTACGAAACGTCATTGTTTGTGACATGTTCTGTTGCATGCAAATATGGGCAGACACAGCAGAGAATGTTCACTTCACCTCTCAGCAGGTATGAAGCTAGTCCTCTCCTATCATTTTTTCTGCCACAGGAAAGGCGATTAGCCACATCCTGCGTGCAATTTCATTGCACTCATGCCTGGGAGTATTCTCAGGATGTGCTGGACACGGGAGCACGGGGACAGAAGATGACTCAAAATTGCATCACAATATTAAACCAAGTGATGAGCAGCAGCCTTTGCTGCTGGGGCAACAGTGAAGAAACAAACAAAAAAAAAAAACAAATCCACTTCGAGAGGCCACTTATGCTCGTATAAGCCTGCCGTGTATGTGCTTAATGTGCATGCTTGAATGTGTGACAAGGGTCAAGGATGCATGCTTATCTGTCTGTTTACAACTGAGTATTTGTGATTTTTAAGTGGAGTGGCTTTAATGGTTTTATGTCAAATCAATGTCAGCCTCCACATTTCACAGTTCACTGGCCTTTTATGTCACGGGCCTTAAGGGAAGACTGTGCTTTAGCAAGGAACATGGGCATCAGCCTGCCAGTGACCCATTGGAAGATGGGAAGATGTGCTTACCTTTGAGTGACAGTATAGTTGCTTTTTTTTTTTCGTGCCCTGCTCTGTCCACCACTGGTTTGGCGCATGTCAGGAGCCATGAAGATCACTCAGTCAAAGTGGTTGTGTTACTGGAGTCTAAGAACCAATTTCCCGGCCCCTCAAATGAAATTTGAATGTTCAAATGGACATTTAAAGTTTGCCCTGATCAGAATTTACATAACATAGGAAACTTCACTGTGCTCTATTTATATACCGTTGGATATCCCAATGTGCAGAAAAACAATATAAACAAACGACTTTGCATCTGTGCCAGCTGATCTAAGTGCAGAGGCCAAATGAGAGAAATAGACACATACGCATATTTAATTTAGTCATTAATACAATCACGACATACTGCAAAGTTTTGTTTAATAACAAATACATCCTCTTGTCATTGCCCTCCGGTCATAATTTAGTTTGTAAGTCTGTTCCTGGCAGTTTTATGCCCATTACAAGACTCGTTCATAATGGTTACTTATCTCAAAACATTTGATCAAATGCTTCAAATACGCTTAAAGCATATTATACTCAAACAAGATATAATAGAGCTCCAGATCTGTTCGTATTTGCAACTTTGACCCTCTGAAAAAAAACAAAAACAGTAGCCACAATAGTTTCAAGCATTTGAAACACGATCATGCTTAATCTCGATTAATAGTAATTAGGATCCCCATCTGTGAGTGCGCACGGATTGAAGATGTCACGGATTGGACCGGTGCCGCTCGGTGTTCACTTGGCCGTGTCTGTTCGGTGAATGGAGAGGACTGGAGAGGGAGGGGAGAGCGAGCAGCGGCCAGGCAACCAGTCCTGAAACCCAGGCATAAAAGCCAATTTAGCTTGTGTGCGCAAGAATAATTTACTGTGGTTTACGACATGGTAGTTCGCTCAGGACTACGTACCGTTCCGGGATTTGGGTGGTAGGGCTGGGTCGTTTGTGGACTATACGCGAGACTGTGTGGAAACTAAGAAGGAAAGAAAGCAACAACACTGGAAAAAGACGGGGCTGCCTTCAACAGTGACAATAAAGCAGCACTCCGCGACAAGTGGTCTGCTTGGTGCCGAGGGTGACGTCCGAACAGAAAAAAAACAGGAAATACTGCTGAGTTGTTCTATTCGAAATGTTTTAATACTGATTTCCAGGCAGCGTCTCCGTGCGAACTTTAAACTCAGGAAACAATGAAGGCATAGCGAGCGAGAACTCATCAAGTGTCTCGAAGCTGTTAGCTATCCCGCTAGCTTTAGCTCCGCTGTCTCGCAGCGAGCGAATGCGAGATAAAGCTAACGCCCGCTAGTCGAGCCGAGTGAGCTAAGTTAGCTTGTCAGCTAATGTTAGCTGGCTAGCTAAACGCGTTATAGAGAAACTTTTGGTATTGTTTCCCCGGAGCCCAAACGCTGAAGGAGTATTGTAAAAACAGAGGGGAAGGGCAGGTTCCCTTCTGGACTTTTCCCCTCTACTTATTTCCCTAATATGATGATGGCTGCGGAGGTCAGCAGTGAGGATACGGGCTCGGTCAAGGCAGGGACAGGGGTGGCAGGCGGAGGAGGCCCGGAGACGGCCCCTTTCCCCTGCTATCCCAAGTCGAGCAGAGTGCGAGTCACTGATTTGGGACAAGGACCACCACAAACCATCCGCCAACATTCAAACACCTCCCCGGACTCACTTCCAGACATGAGCATACTCTATCCCATGTCTGGTGGGGATATGACCGGACCAGTGTTGTCCTCAACAGGGAGTGGCGGAGCAGGAGGTGGACATTCGGTTTTCCAAGGAACAAGCTCAGGGACAGTGAGCGGCATTTGCTGCTCTCCTACTTCGGAGGGTCCAGCAAGTCGGATTTCACCCACATCAACAGGCCCTGATGGGCCCGCTGTCTTCCCCCCATTGCCACCACCTCCTCCGCCCCCTCCAGGCTGCGGGGGGCTCAGTGGCACTGTGGATGAAAGCGACATGCAGGATGGTCCCGAATACGAAGAAGAAGAGGTGGTGTTCCCCCTCTCTGCACCTCCCACAAACCAGTAAGTATAGCAACACCTTAAATTACATCTCCTTCATTGGCACCTATAAATCAACATCTACAAGCATACTATTATTTTAGATCCCTGCACTTCTTTCCTGCTAACACTTGAGGCCTGAATGTTTCATTATAGACTCCTGTAAGTTCAATAATGACTTACCTGTATGTCACTTATGGGTATCATCATCATCACCAGTTATGATGATCTGCATTCAAGTTAAAGCACACAGGTATTTACAGTGGAGGTTTTAAACAATCCACATTTAAAATCGTGGTTTTCTGCTTTCACAAATGCGTTCACCTTGTATAAGGGGTCAATTGTATGTAAACAAGAAGAGCAGATGACTTTTGCCATTGGAGGAATTATAAGAGAAAACAGCTTAAGTGAACATGTGCTTATATCTGTCTGTTGGAGACCTTGCATCTTTATCTGTGCGTTCTCTGTTATATCATATATTTATGTTATGGCCTCTGATTACTATTGCACACGATTGCATCTGGAAAACCTACAGGGATCGACTCATATTCAAGGAATGTACAACACGGTGGCTTGCCAACTTTTTAAATACTGAATGTTCCCAATTAGATGAATCTTGATTTATTAGATGATCAGTAATTTATGTTACATTGTAATACAGTGTAAATGTTATCTTTTTTGGCTGACTTGTTAACAGTAAAGTGACTCACTGCAGCCATATCAAACCTCTGTTCGTATCTCACTGTGACAGTTTATTTCAGTAAATGCTGATAGACTTCTAGTAACTGAGTTAAAGCATCATGGGATATAGATATGATTTTGAACATTTCTGATTTTGTGCGCAATTGTCTTCATGTGTTTGTGAACAATGATGGAGATTGGACTGACTCACCATTAAATGTCACAAAAATTAATATATTTTTGTGATTAGAGTGAATTAAAAATAAAACAGTGTTTCTAAATGATTTTTGATTGCAGCCATGAAAAATCATCATAAGCATTATATTTTAGAATTCCCCCTCAATTTATAGTCGGTTCTGTGTGTTTATCAGACATTCACATAAGCACGTCAAGACCCATATCTGTTTATATTGTAATAACGTAAGTACACACTCATTAGAGAACTGCTGAGCTTTGTCATTTCTGGTCCTCGTACCATAAGATATGGACGTTACTAAGCCTGGAGTGTGGAATACCTTTTTTCCTTTGTATTTTTGTTTGAAATCTCATTTTGTAAAAAAAACAAAACAAAAAAAAACAAAAAACTTCAATGTCAAAACATATAAACGACATTGATTTGCCTGTAAATAAACTTCGAAATGCCGGCTGAGGCATGTGCATGAACTATGCACGGAAGAGTTGCTGAAATCACAGATTTTCTACTACAGAAATGGCCTCATATCAGCCGCAATGAAAATACAGATATTTCTCTGTGGCTCTAGCACTTGACTGCGGAAATTGAACGTCAGCGTTGCCTGGCCTCACTGTTTTCTATACAGGTTCAGTTGTTTTAAATTGAGAGCTGTGTTAGTTCTGTAAGTGTCTTTACATAGTGATAGTGTTAACTGTGGTGTAAGGCAGTGTTTTCTTACAGTGCTTACACATTGTTTGTGTTATGTATGCCACTCTTTCGCCGTTCATTATTTCCACAGGGTACCCAAAATGCTGCCACAGAAACGATTTAAAAGTGGCGGGGGCATCTTCAGTGCTAATATTGTCAGACTCTGGCGTCATGCTGACTGCTGCTTGGATAGGCTGCTGCTTCTTCTTGTGTGTTTCTGGCAGATTATAGTCTGAATACTGCTGCTCCCACAGGTCATCAATAGAAGTTTGGTTAAGCTTCTTTAATGAGAAATATTGCATGTTTTAATATTGTGTCACACCCCTATTAGTCAGCTAAGAATAATGGATGAAATAATGAAAAAATGGCTAAAATCAATGTGTAAATGGTTGACATTGCGGCTTTTACCACTCCATGTAGTTGGGGTACAGATGCAAGCTTGATCAAACTGTCCTAAACGTTAGGACGTATTTATTATGCATCATGCATTCTTTTATAGCCTTATTAAAATAAAATCTACTTTAACATGAATTCAAGCATGTTTGAACCTTAACTGGAGTTGTTGATGAAGGGTTAGAAAAATGGCTGGGATGGTCAAAGGAACGGAGGGATGTTTAATGGCTAATGCTTGAATTCCAGTTTATCAAATTGCAGAGAGGCGGTGGAACTGTTGAAACACACAGAATGACATTGATTTTCTTTGGTCTTGTTTTTTTTTTCGCAATGAGGAACTTGTATTCAAATATTTCATTAAGTCTACAGACACATACTGTTACCTAACATGATGATAAGAGTCAAAGTGGATGTCCTAATTCTCTTGCGCTGGCCTTCACTGTGTTATTTTCCTCAACAAGGTTGTGCAAAGCACAAACACAACACAGGCTTTTCCTCTATTTTGGGTTTGTGGTTTTGTTGAATTGCTGAGGCTGGTTGGTGATAAATGCACCAGAGAGCTGGACCGCATCCTTTTTTGGGTTGTTATTAGCCCACAATTTCCCAATATGTGCTGTGAAATATGTTTATTAAAGTAGGGCTTAACCTTACTGTCTTTATGAATACTGGACTTTCTCCATATTAAACTGAACAGATTTTATTTATAGAGGGATAATGATTCTGCTCTTTTGTGCTACAGAGCTTCCATCCAGTTGTCTGGCTTCTTGTCAACAGAGAAACTGAGAGCTGCTGCCTCGTGATGATGACCCAGTTTAGACGAGCATCTGACCCTTCTTCAGCATGTGTCACTGATCCGTTCTGATAGACAGGTCTCATATGAAGTTATGGAAGCAATAAGCTGAAACTTTCCAAATTTTATGGCATACGCTTAATTTATCATTTGTCACTTATGTATGTGAAAGTCCATTTTGTGTGTGTTACTCAACAATCATATATGTTTTCTCTGCTGTGCCCACAATAGCATACACCAGTGGCAAATCTGTACCTGGCATCTATGATTGTTGTATTCACAGCTGACTACCCTGAATGATTCTGTATATCATCCTGGCCCTTCAGCTGTGTATCCCTTCTTTAGCTTGGCTCCCAAGACTGATCTTGTGTTCCTTTTGAGTCATGTTAACAGTCTGCAAAGTGCTTGTTGGAGTAAGGATGGTGGAAAACTTCCGCTCTGTTGGAAGTGGTCCCTCAGTCCTTTGCACAGTGATTGTAGAAGCTAAGCTTGGCACAGTTGGCCTGTGCATTACACTGAAAATACTTGTGTGAGAGACAATCTGCTGTCGCATGTATTCACACCTTTAGGCAACATTGTGTAATTGTATGCAGCAATGTGATAAGAATTTCACTCCGATTATTACTTACTTACTACAGAGAGGCAAATGTGAAAATGTGACGTGGCCCGAACAGTCCGGGGTTTCTGCTGCCATTGGAAACCTCCATCCTAGTGCTTGAGTTTAAACAAACAGTAAATTGGGAAACAAATCGTTGATTTTAATTTTCCACGGAGATTAGTGAGGGTTTTAAGTTATAAAGGGTTTCCCTGAGGAATTGGTGGTAGGAGAAGGGAAAGTTGGATTTGAAGATCAGTGGCTATGTGAATGTATTTAACAGATTAGCAGTTGGTTGTGGAAACATCTCTGCAGTGTTAATTGAGTACCCAGACTACCTAAATGCCCTTTGTGCAGTGTGATTTAGCAAATGAATTTCTGAAATGGCACAAAGATCATGTCATATAGCTAAGTAGGATATTCCCTGATGGAGGTCCCACAGGCTAAAGTGAGTATCGGAAATGAACATTATTTGAATTTCAAAATACTCTCCTCATTTAAGACAAAAAAAATTTTCAATTAAATTATGGTCCTTCAAGTTAGGGCCTTTTCACACAACTTACCCCTTATTCTCACAACCAGTATAGTAGGATGCACATGGTTAGGGTTGGTAAGTTAGGCCTACTGTTTGAAATACCAGTTATGGTTGTATTAATATAATCTGATTTGCATCGATAAGGCAAAGCCTATGGTTTCCATGCATATTCAGACTGTTACGCAATATCCTGTCATGCCCTTCCAATACCCACACTGCCCTGCCTTTTCTCTCCTGCATCCTGTTTTCAAGACTTCCAAGCCACTCATTGTGGCCTTAGCAGAATCCTCAGAAGCGTTTCAGTCGCATTTGATAGTACTCAGGGCTTTTCATTTGTCTTTTTACATTAGGTGTACTGGATGACAGCTGCTTTGCATAAAATATTATTGTGTTAGTTTAGGCTTAAGTACTACAGTATTGCAGTCATGACTTCCTACATGGGGCTGCTGCTATTGATTATTTTAGTGATTGAGTGCTCCACTGATTATTTAAAAGACTAATCAAGCAATTGAATAAGAAATATTTTTGCATTAACCACC
>KV751368.1:2649973-2669238 GCA_001698575.1 Mola mola | reverse complement strand
AGATTAGATGCTTCTATTTAAAAAGTAACACTTAACTGAATTTAGTGAGCAGGGTCAGCCAGTGTAGGGCAAGTCTTGTGAATAAGTGTAAAGTGGTAAGTCTTATGAATGCACAGCAACAGGAAGTAAATGTACATCCTGAGGATCATCACCCAGACTAACGAACGATCGTAATAACATGAAAGAAACTCAGGCTCACACACTGACTGCAGAATCTTATTTTCTGTGGTTTCATTCTTGAGCATAAATTGCTAATTTTAGGACATAAGTAGACATTGTAATGATTATGGTTTTAACTATCCATAACATATAGCCATAATTATAATGCACTAGCCTTTAATGCAACTAGCAATCTCATAGCGCTTTCAAAACGACACGGTTCTCGTTCTAGCTCTGGTTTTGTTCTCAGGTCTCATAACCTTTGTGCTATCTAGCGAACCAGCCCACATTCAGACTGGCCTAAGCTTAACCAAAGTTCCCAAGGCTTACATTGCCATCGGGGGCCGTTACTTAATGAGCAGTGTATTTTTAAAATTGTATTATAATTTGGCCTGTTGTTTTTGTGAGCCCAGTCTTTGCCAACTTGTCTGCAAACTCGGCATACAGCTTTGTTTTGCGGGTGCTGAATTTGAGTATTTTTCCTGAAAGCGCGGGAATGCCCAAATTGCAACCAAACATGTCGTTTCCTACACAGACGACTGAACAACTTTCCTCAATGTAGATTTGGTCTCTGTCTTTCTTTGTTTGTCTCTCGTCCTCAAGTTTTTGTTAAATGGCTGTTGGCAACCAACACTTGTTTGTGTGTTATCTATATATAGGTAATAGTCAGCTTTACTACTATATTACCTCATAACTGGTCCTGTCCATGTGAACTGGATGCCTTCTGCTGACATTTGGCAAGCACTATTGTTGCACTATGGTAGTAGGTTTTACAGAAGGCACAGTGTACATATTGTTCAGGTGGGAAAATATCCCAAAATTTGCAGACATTCCTCTCAGTTCTGGTTCTTTTTGCAGTCACTCAATTTCGCATTATACACAACCACCTGATGTCTTTCACCCATAGTGTTTTGTAGAGCCTGACTGATATGAAATGTTTGGAGTCGATATCAATGTCAAAGAGTAAAAAAGTTCCGATATCCGATATTGGACGATACAGACAAATTTTTCACAGTGATCCCTCAAATGAGGTTGTCAAGTATTTGTAACAAAGATATGCAATGGACGCAGAATATTTAAGGTAGAGTTGTTCCAATTCCGATACTGGTGAAATTTCTGGTATTGCATTCGGCTTGTACTGACTCTATGGACTGTCCGATACTAAAACTCTTTTTGCTGTTTAGCAGCGGACGGAATCCTGCCAACTACTACTCTGGAAAAATCAATTCTTCTTTGCCACTTTTAAAGCTGACACTGGAACTTGCCCTATACTGCGCTGCTACAGCTAGCAATTACTGTTTTAGAGCAGCGAAGACGTGCTAATGTGCAGCATGTCTGTTATTTGGAGGTATTTTACTCTTGATAATCCTTTCAGTAAAACAGCGACATACACAATATGCAAGACTGTACTTTTGAGGGGTGGCACAAATGTTGCCAATTTTAACACAAACAACCTTTAAAAGTATTTGAAGAGGCATCACATGAAAGAGTAGGCCGACTTCACCGATGCAAGGAGGGGGAAGGACGCTGAGCCTCAGCAGCAAACTTTGGAAGCTGCATCTCAAGAAAAAAATTCCAATGACAGCAAAACAGTGTCAAAGATAACTGAAAAAATTGTCAAGTTCATTGTCCTGGATGATCAGACCATCAGTTGTTGAAAATGTGAGATTTAGCAGCTTATTTGAGCATTTGGAACCACACTACTGTTTGCCAGGTCGCAAATACACCTCCGAAACTGCTCTCCCAAAACTTTACAAGCGAGCAAGGGAACACAATTCATGTACACTGAAAGACATGCAGGCAGTCAGCTTTACCACTCACATTTAGAGCTTGGACATGTTCCTTATGTGTTTGCTGAGTTTACTTGCACAAATGGTATCGGATCAATACTCTGTATGGGCCAATACCTAAAGCCCAGATATCGGAATCGGAACATCTCTAATTTAACAGATTAACAATGAACTTTTACTGACTTATAGAACAGCAGTGCACTGAAAAAGTAACTTTCAGTGGAAATGTAATATAAATCACCTCATCTCTTTTTGCAATGTGTTCTTTAATACCATCATTTTTGATAATGGCCGATATTGATGACATATAAGCCAAAACCGATATATCTGTGATAGAACAGTATCGGCCAGACAGATATGATATCTAGTGGGGCTCCGGTGTTTTGTGTCTGTATGAAAGACAATGCCCATTAATATTTTTTATATGATTTAAACAAAGCTTCAATGCAAAGAAACTGCATTAATGATTTTTTTTTTTTTTTTTTTTTTTTTTTTTTTGCACCTTTTACAGCCCTAAATAATAAAATTCTATTACAGTAGTGTTTCATTTAATGGTGTGACCATTACGTTTTTACTTGAAGAATAGTCCAGCTACGCAAAATTAGCATTGCACATTTGAATTTTATTGAGGGTTTCTTTGTCTCTCGTGGATGTTTGTATAGGTCAATTTTATTTTTGTGACATCTGTCCAAAACAAAGCATGATCTCATGGTGTATAAGTTACTCCATTTTCAGTTTCACGAGATCTTATCCTTTAAATTCTGCAGGAAAATTCTTCTTAACTGGACACTTCTACTTGTAGAAAGCACAGGGGTACTGTATGGGTCAATAACAGATAAGCCTATTATTCCCACTAATGTAATGATGTTTCATCGAGGATTAGTCACAGCAGGAAACCAGTAATTTTGCTTTGGCCCCTGTGTGTTTGGCTTGGCATTAAAACGATGATAGTTTGTTAGCATTGCAAGGCAGAAGATTTATGTTTTGTCCCTTTCCCATTTATCTGGGATTCATCTTTCACTCCTGTGTTCTGTCTCTCTCCTACTCTGACTAAGGTAACAAGCTTTGGCAGTGTGTCATTTGCTAAGTAAACACTTTACAGCTGATTTCAGGATTACACGCCTCTCCATCTTTTCTTTTTATAAGGAAACTTGAAATGACAAATATGAGTTAATTTTTAAAGGATAGCAATTTACATATTGGTTGTTTGGCTGTTTAGTTAGTGGATAAACCCATATAGTTTTACATTTAAATCTGTAGCGTTTGTTCATTTACAAGAATACTTGCTGTTTAGTCCTGAAATTCTGAGGGTGAGAGGCATTAGTGGCAGCATGTAATCTTTAAACAAAGTTATAGCTAGGTGCATATGAAGTAGTCTCTGAGGACACTGCAGGTCATAAGGATGTGTGGGTTGTTTCACCTAATGCATGCCTACATATTCAAATGTTCATGTGTAGCATGTAAGTGTGTATTTTTGCAGGCATCTATGTGTGCACAGATGCCACTCCCTACCCTAGCTATCCAACTGCTTCAAAAACCAATAGGCAGCATGCTCATGATGCGTGGCTTTATAAGAGAGAAAGAGGGAAGCCTAAGAGCAAGAAGTCATAGCAGGATGAAGTGGGAGCAAACACTACAGAGCTACAGTTTGCCTCATTCTACTTATTCAGCTCGGCGGAACGTAATATAAGGATAACGAACCATGTCATGGGCCTCCAGTTTTTCTCAGAATAACGGGCACATATTAATACATGTGGGATCACAGCTTATATCTCTGTGTCGTCCTGTTCATCCTACTTTCATGGATGTTGCATATTGTAACCCTTCTGATTGGAGATGACTGTGTCAGGGCAGCAGCAGGGTAACATCAGCATGCCTTGTAAGGATTTAGAGCTGCTTTTTTTTGGCTTTCCATGTTGGTGCTCACAGTTTTTGCCTGGTCAGCATCTGTGACAGTAGAGTGGTTGCACCTTGTGAGACCACAGGACACAGGAGGGAGATGCAGCAAAAGGCGAACTCGGCGTAAGTAGGGCATCAAATAACCCTGCAGCTCTCACTGTGCCTCCTTATCAATGGGGCTAACAACACACCTGACAACAAGTGTTTTTCACTGATTTCTTTGTTGTTGAGTCATTTGTGTGTGTATTTTTTATATTATTGATTTCGTTGTACTATGCTTATCTGAGTTTTAAGTGTGACAGAAGAAATCTGCTGTAGGTGTTCTGTGTCCTTAAATGGTAAGTGTCTATTGGATATAGGGCTCTTGCAGTGACCAAATTTCGCTTGCAGTGACTAAGTGTGGCTTAATAGTGCAATATGCGATATTATCGCACCCCATGCATTTTATTTTGGCAAGAGTATCCTACAGTGATGATGTTTTAACTCAGTGTTTCTTCTCTTATACTAGCTTACACTTTTTTTTTTTTTTTTTTTTTAAAAAGACGAATGATCGTTTTAAACATTTTTCCTTTAAAGGCAGAACACGGGCAGCAATAAGAATGGGCTGCACCCATGTTATTTTTCCATTAAGAAAATAAGGACTTGGCTTACACGGACCAATTGTAATTAAAAAATAAGGTTGCTCAGGTTAAATCCTAAAGTGCAAAATAATAATATATCTTAATAAAGTGGAAAGAGAAGTGCCCATGTTTTTCAAAGAAACTATAAAACTAAAGATTTACAAGGCACTGAATAGGATAAAACATGCTCTACCCTAAAGTATAATGTTCATACCTAGGCTATTATGGTTTTGTTTGGAGTGAGGATAACCAACATATTGACCTTGTGATGTTTCAGAGAGGAGTGCAGAGGAGTGATGATGTTCCCTGTGGCACTACAAAACTCTCAGACGGTGTTCTCGTTGCACAAATGCACGTTTACTTGTAGGCGACTTTGGCGATAGGAGATCCACCCTAGTAGTAGCACCAGCAGCCAAGTGGGTCTGTGTTAGATTCTGTATGGTCCATCTCTAGGAAGTGGGTGAGCTTGTTATCGGCTCGAACGCTCTTGGGTATGGTTGCGGTTGCAGGGGGGATTTAGCATGACTTCACATGCTCCCAAAGGCTTGACGTATCATTTGGTTTAGCCACTAGTGCGGCCTCCACTGCTCCCGTCTAAATACGAGGTGAGGTGAGGTGAGGTGATGTCACGTGCGATGACAGTAACTTGCCAACAACCCATTGGGTTTGGCTCCAAGTTGGGCTCTTACATCATTATATGGATCATTTCATATCACAATAGCACTATATTAAGTTTTATGTAAATTTCAAAAAATAATGTCTTTACAAATTAACCAAATACCTCATGACAACTTAGTCATTGTAGTTCTGTGTATTGAAGAGTCTATAAACCCCAAAACCGCATTTTCCTTTTTAAAAACAATGTATGTGGTTGTTTAGCAGTGTTGTTGATTCAGGTCCAGTGTTCACACGTTTATGCAAATAATTATAATTCTACATAGTGTTATAAATATGCACAGTGACTGATGTCTGAAGGATGAAATTGGTAACATTTTAGTCTCATAACGAAAACCTAACGGAAATTTTGTCATAGTTTTTGTTATCAGTATTTTTAGCTTGTCAACGTCTCTTTGTAATGTAAAAAAAAAAGTCATTGATGAACTTGTTTCATCATAGTTTTCATCAAGGAAATTAACACTGCTAGGATTTTTGTGGGGGATTCTCTGTGTCTTGCTCCTGCAGTGAATTCCAGTTGGTGCCGTCGCTTTGCTAGGCAATACAAATGATAAAAGAAAATATCTATTGATAGGTTTTCTGTGATCCCACAATATATATCGTCATATTGCCCAGCCCTACTAGCGCCCGCGCACACACACACACACACACACACATATATATTTGAATGATGTTGGCCCTGGCGGCCTGCCGGCCTGCCAATTCTGTGCAATGTTAGAGCAAACCCTGTATATTGGTATTGTGACAGTTGCGTCTAATGACACAATTCATAGAAAGTCTGAGTATAACTACATGAAGATATGTGAATTTTAGGCAACCTTAATAGAGTATGTTTACTCTTGTTTGAAGCTATTGGGGTGGTTTCTGGTTGTTACATTTGCACATAAAAAACTTTTCCAAAAAAAGTTTCCAGCCCCCCCCTGAAGTGCATTGCTAATGTACAAGAATGCAATGCAATGTTTCATTACTTTTTGATACTGATTAGGGCTGACAGTATGTCTGGGGAGATGTTTGAGTCCATCTGCATCCATCAGACAGAAAAAAATGAAGAAGAATGACAGAAGCTGGAGAAATAGAATACAAACGAGACTTGATCCAACTCACTCACGTTAAAGCAATCCGTGTGTCCTTATTGCCCTTAGAGATTTGGCTGCAACAAACAAAAATGTTTGTCGGATTTGAAATGGTTATAAATAAATTCATTGCTTGTCTGAAATCATCATTAATATCTATTGTATTACAGTATTTTTTTTTTAGAATAGATGATGTATAATTGGCGGCACAGTGGTGCAGTGGTTAGCACTGTCGCCTCACAGCAAGAAGGTCCTGGGTTCGATTCCGGGTCAGGACGTTTCTGTGTGGAGTTTGCATGTTCTCCCTGTGTCTGCGTGGGTTTTCTCCGGGTACTCCGGCTTCCTCCCACATTCCAAAAACATGCAAATCTGGGGGTAGGTTAATTGGTCACTCTAAATTGCCCGTAGGTGTGAATGTGAGTGTGGATGGTTGTTTGTCTCTATATGTCAGCCCTGCGATGAACTGGCGACTCATCCAGCGTGTACCCCGCCTTCGCCCCAAGATGCTGAGATAGGCTCCAGCCCCCCCCGCGACCCCTAACGGGATAAGCAGTAGAAAATGAATGAATGAATGAATGATGTATAATTTCTTCAGCAAGTCCTATCCTACATACTCTGAGTGTCATTACCTTTAAATATAGTTATGCTTCAATGATTTTCAGAAAAATATGCAGTGACCTCATTTTGAGCAAGTTTTTTTTTTTTATACTCACCTGATGTCCTGCTCTGCTTATAGCTTTTCATTGTGTCAGTGTCTTTAATGTTTAAGCATTAATTCCACCTTGGGGTAGCCCACTTAAAAGAATTTCAATGTAATTTATGTTTCCTAAAGGGTATGGATGTACAATACATTTGTTGCATAAGTAAGCCTGATTTCTGGTATTTCTGTCTACGGGTGCTGTCTAAAATATCCTAATCATGGGTTAAACAGTGTATGCATTTTTGAGAGAAACACAGCAAGGTTATATGATTCAACATTACAGACATAATCTACAAAGCAGTATGTCACTCCTGTCTTGCCAAAGCCCTTGTGATGCAATATTTCTAAGCCATTCAACCTTAAAAATATAGCCAGAAGGACTGTATACACGATAAATTGTGCTGCTATGCTTGCTAGAGCCAAAGCCCTGTGTTTTGGAAATTTGCCCAAGCTCACTGGGCTAGGGCATGTTTGATTTCAGCAGTACGCAGTAATATTGTTCTTGACAGCATGACACAATTAGTTGCAGTATGCATGCCACTTAACCTAGTCACTCATATGCTCACAGGAACAGCTAAAAGGATTGCTCTTGCCTCTTGTCTCATGACGAAGTGACTAAATCCTGTATGAATGTGAGCTTCAGTTTGTAGGCATTTAGGGTGGTGAATGATAACACTGAATAACATTTGAAATAGTTTTGAAACATGCTGTTATTCACTGGGAGTTGAGACTTGGGTAGTGTAGAAAACATGAAACAAGTTTCATTGTACGTAAGGTTAAAGTGTTAAGGTAAAAATCTTTGCACATTATCAATTTGAATCAGTTAGCTTGTTTTAGTTGAACATAGGGGAAATTCATGCTGAGAGGTAAATGCCTTTGTGTTGAGTGTCATTGTAGGAGAGAACTACAACATCATTGTGCTGCTCACTGTTCATGTACTGACATGACAGGGCATTCCTCACACAGATGGCAGCACTGTATCCTATTGCCAGTGTTGTGGATTACGCTCATAATCTGTATCATAATGCCTGCCTGATTTACCCACTATTATCCCATTTTATCTTGGACTATGTAATACAAAGAATTTATTTTACTTAGTGTTTACGGCTACAACAAAGGTCTAAATAACTTTTGCACAATGCATAGATGGATGTGATGAAGAAAACACCACATTGTCTCTTTCCTGAAGGCACAGACACCGGGCCTGTTCAGGGTGTCCGTTTGATGTAGGGTAAACTAAATCAACAATGCAACGTATATAATATAGATAACCTAGAGGCACTGTGCACCAACAAATCCACATGGTTGTGGTGGCTATGGCAAAACAGGAAATAGTGTGTGCAGCTGTGAAGCAATACCACACCAAAATTAATTCTATTTCTTATTGTAGTGAACAGCAACCCAAACTAAGAGTACAGCAAAGGCAGTGGGAAGTTTATTTTTGCTGAATGTATTGCTGAAAATCAATAGGGGATTAAATCAGTCTGAGAAACAAGACAGTTTTTTTTGCATATTATGCATGTGATTGGGCCATAATATTGCAATATTTTAAGGCTGTATTGTGATACGCAATACATATCTCGAAATGTTAATATCTCTTCTATAGCACTTAAAAAATGTGCATTTAAATTCTTTTTTGCATTAAATGACACCAGTATGAGGATCGAGCATTTCTCTGCCTTAAAACGTTATTTAGTGTATATATATTCATTACTGGTTTCTATTGGATTTTTTTAAAATTTGCATAAAAATAGGGGAAAGCATAATCAAGTTTAATTTAGCAAACAAGCCAATTGCATAAATAAGTGTTTACCAAATGAAATAAATAATGGCATTATTTAGCCCTACAAACTGTAATCTAAACTTCAACAACTGCCAGATCACCAGTCTAGTCAGGGTGCATGCATGGGCCCAGTTTTGTTGCCCACCTACATTTGTAAGTACCAGAACCGACCCCTTATCAGCAATTATCCCTAAATCAAACCCGCACCCACCCCAGATCAATTAATTTAAGTCCTACGGTAAGACTTGTGGACCGTGATTAAACACACAGGCTTGGAGAGGTGTGCAGTAGTAACACTTTAGGGCAAAAATAAACATTTTTGTTCTTGCTGGCTGCCTTGCTTACAGCAGATGGTCAGCTCTGTGCTTCAAAGTATGCACGGTTGCATGTAAATGGAAAGATTTGTGGAATATAATTTTTCATTTGCCATTTAAACAGCTGGGTTGGAATATAATGGCAAAAAACTGAATACTGTGTGGATGTAAACATAGTTTATGTTTTCAGTTACCCTTTTGTAAATGCCAACTTTGTGTTCAGTCCCAGTTTGATTATTTCTCAGTTAAAATGAGAACTTAAGCAAGACATTTCTTTGTATAGAAAAAATACGTTCTGGTGCTGATCCATGGATTTAGGCTTGCCAAGTAAGTTGTTGCTGGTTATTGGTCTCTTGCAGTTTTGTTGTAGTTTTGTTTATTAGCCTTGTTGTGTGTCAACTGTTACTGGGCTACACATAATTTCATGTAGAAAAACCTTTTAAACTTTGCTTCAGTCAGTTTTGAAAATGCTGTCACAGGTCATCAGAGTTCATTATAGAGGCATCAAAATAACGGCAACCTGACTGGATCCCTGTTCCCGTTCCAACAGTGGCAGGTTAGGGCACATAAGTTGTGTGGGAGGCTTCAAGCATTCATGATACTTTTTGGTTCATCTGTGCGCAAAGCTGTAAAGGTGCACAGGTAGGTTTGGATTTCTACCAAGATCAGTTTCTGAGACAGGGTTGATATATTTGTTCTTATGATGCTTCTCGTCTTTTGAATATTAAATGGTGATAAAAGGACTTGGATGTTTCAGTCAAATACCCCAGACGCTCTCCTTGAAATGATGCTAATGGGCCAGAAGTGGTTTTGGAGTTTGGAGGTAAAGAAACTAGAACACAGGACAGACCTTTCTTATGAACTAACACCTTCATATTCATCATTATCCATGCATTTTTGTACCTTACTGATCAGTTACAGGCCTGACAATACTTTTTTCATGTTGTTTATAACTAGTTTCAACCACAGAATGTTTATTTAACATGGACCTCAAATGTCTTTTGTTTAGCTTTTAATGTGTAAAGGTACAATGGTTGATGTGTGTAACCTTTTGCCTCTAAGATTGTGTGCCCAGCACTGCTTTCTAACATTATTTTTATAGTTATCAGTCTTTCCCACTTCTCTCTTTCTGTTCCCCTCCAAAGTTATTCCCCTCCAAAGTTATTACCCCAGTATCCCAGCCCCTTAAGGGCTGTTGGCCTGACTCTTCCGCTGCTCACAATAGCCCTCTTTAGATCTTTTATCAGTTAAATCCCCCAAAAGCCCCATCATGGACACTTAACTCTCCATTGGCTTCAACAAGCCATCTCTAGCTTACTCCATGGTAGCAGAATTCATCATGTTTCTCTACAAGTAAGAGCCTCCTTATTTAAATCCCACGGGAGCCCTTTAGGTCTCCTGTGGAAAGAGGTACTGCAGCACCTCATTTGTCTTTTTCACTGCTGGATGTTTTTCCAGTCACTGCCCTCTGTTTTTAGAGGCACCAATGGCCTAAATTTGGAAAAGCATGTTAATTTTTTTTTTTTTTTTTTACATCAGCTGGCAAGGCCCAGTCAAGTTCAGCTTCACCTGCTTACATTTTAACTAGTCTTATTCTGTGTGCTTCTGTTTAAGTCAGAAAGCAGCAAGTATTTGTTGGTTTGCTGAAATTTCAAATAAAAACAACATTTTGTTTTTAGATTTAGGGAACCTTCTCTCTCTCTCTTCTATTCCTTTTTATTTTAGCATAAAAGATCTGCACATTCTGGCTGGGTTGTGAACTTGTTAAAGCTACATTTTGATTTAATTATCAGCTGGTGGTTATATACTATTGTAATTTTATGTTTTGTAAATGAAACTTAAACAATTCCTATTTCTGTTTATTTTCAAAATCTCAGGAACTCAATAGAATTCAGGGTTGTTCTAGCCTTATAAATGTATGGAATTAAATGGAATTTTTTTTATAGTATTAACAATTTTCAGACACTTGCATAAATTCAGTCAATCAAACCATTACATTTATTGTACCGTCATTTTTTCTGTAACAAACATTGGTACTTCCTGTTAAAAAGTCTACATATATGTGTCTGTGTAAATGGTCTAATCTTTGCTTTCTAATTGTTCCATCTTTGTCAGGTGGTACCATGGCAAGCTAGACCGAACCATTGCAGAGGAGCGGCTGCGCCAGGCCCGGAACCCTGGCAGCTACCTCATCAGGGAGAGTGACCGCCGGCCCGGTTCCTTTGTCCTGTCTTTCCTCAGTATGACCAACGTGGTCAACCATTTCAGGTATGTCCAAGAACACACAACAAGCAGTGTGATAGTCCCAATCTGACTCGACAGCAAAAGCCTGCTTTCATGTCTTAAGTCACATTTCAACCAAGCACTATGGTTTAGTTCAGTTTGGCACGGCACACTTGGGAGCGGTACACTCATTGCAGGCATGCGTTTGGCATACTGGAGACCATACAATTAGCTGGTGGGCCGGGTAGCCTGATCGCGCGCCATCTACTTAAGTGGCATGACATCATAGAGACGCGATACATTGTATCCTGGCGGGGGAAAAAAAAGCGCAACAACAAAAAAGGAAGCAATGGAAGACATTTAGCATTTCCTGTTGTTTCTTGTCAGCATATAGCTGTTTATTGTACAAAATAGACAGGCTTGGTTTGAGAAAAGGCTGCACGCTGCGAGGAAAAAGACAGCCTAACTATCGCAGGGAAGTGACGATTCTGCCGACCATCAGCAGACTGCAGTGGGTCTAGCCCCCCTCTTTATGCTACCCTTTAGCTCTGGTTGGTACCCCAAGCAAAGGGTATCAAACCTGGCATGGAAAGGTTCACTTTTTAAGGGTACCATTCATAGCTTTTGACAATGGAAACCCAACAAAATGTGTACCGTAATGAACCAAACTGAACCGTACTGCTTGGTGGAAACGGGGCTTTATGGAGGTGGTGGAGGTTATGCTGAAACCCACAAGTCTGTGTGTGTGTGTGTGCATGTCACAGACTTTCATGCATAATGTGTTTACTTTTTAAGAGTAGTTTAGTTTAAGATAGAATATAGCCATTGGTAAAAGGGATTAATAAGCAGAATACCATGAATAAAATTTTTAAAGTAGCGCCCCCTGTAAGTACTTGGAGACACAAAGCGGATGTTTCTGGACATTTCTGTCCAGACCATTTTACCCATTTTGTTTGCTCTCTCCCACCACTTTTTTCAAGTGTACCACCCCACATTACACATTTAGGTTCATGCCTCTCTTTCATTATTTGCACCCACAGCTAAACTAGAATCTTGCTGCTCCGTTTTGACAAGCCAGTCCTAATTTTGCACCAAAGAAAACAGTTTTTGCTCTGAGAAATGGTTTTGCCCATGAATGCACTCTAATTAAGTATCAATGACATCATCTCCTTCACTCGTATTGGTTAGGTGTGGAACCATGATGTCATTGATGCTGGAAAGAAAGAGCCCCTTTGTAAGGGAATTATGTCCATAAGGTTAATTGTGTGACACCTACACTTAAAAAGGCTAATGTGTCTACATTGGTCTTACAGGAAATGAGTAATAGCACACATGGCTTTATTATAGACTCGCAATTAGAGATCCACTATGACGATGATCAGAGAATTAGGATTAGTGGCTGTGCAATGGGATGTGGTTCAGGGCAGTACTTTTATCATATTATTGTAATCCCTATTAATTTGCAGGTTTTAATCTGAGTCACAAATGAGAAATATTACGATCATGATAGTGAAATAGATAGATTTAAGATGTCAGTCTCTATTTCTTTCTCACTGTATGAAATCCTCTTCAGAATCCTCTTCGGTTTTACACGTGTCTTTTTGTCAGTTGGTGAGTTTTATCGTTGTTGTTCTCTCTGACAGGATAATCGCCATGTGTGGAGACTATTACATTGGTGGGCGGCGGTTCTCTTCTCTGTCGGACCTGATTGGTTATTACAGTTATGTGTCTTGCCTGCTAAAAGGAGAGAAACTGCTATCACCAGTGGCGCCGCCAGAGGTGAGACTGACTCCATCTCTAGGAGAATACAGTATATTTCAACACATTGTTGTCAATTCTTTCCAATGCTTTTACAGTGTAACTACATGATATTTACTTATTTCCACTCGTAAAAAGAACAATTGAGATACACCTTTTTAGCCTTGTAGAACAATATTTTCAGGTCCAAGCTGAAATTGTGCAATATTTGATTTTTTTTTTTTTTTTTACCTGAAGTCATCAATAATTTTTTATTCAGTATGTAAGCCTTTTTCACATTTACTTTTCCAGCTTTTTCTTAGCCTTCAGGCAGTAGACAGAACTATTTAAACATTTAAAGCCCAAACTAATGCTAATCACCATTTTAGCAGAGGTAGACTGATATTTTTATCCAGTGTGTTCATGTTTCCACAGCCTGTAGAAGACAGGAGGAGAGTCAGGGCCATACTTCCATACACCAAAGTGCCAGATACTGATGAGATCAGGTATGTGTCTGTCTTTATTTGTCCAAAATTGTCCTTTCTTAAGGTAATCAAAATCACAACTCGCAATGCCCCAGCGGGCTTTACAATCAATACACATTATGACATACTGTCCATAAACTCTTCATTTGATTTTCTTCACACAATCTTTTCTCCACCATTGTTACACGGAAGAAGAAGAGCCACATTTAGATGATTGTCAAAAGAATATGAATGCCTGTATTGCTGTATAAAATACTGACAACTCTAGATTTTAATATACGAGTTAACAAATATCCATTAGGGGCTCAAAAGAGGCAAAGAGGTATAGGTGCATATCCAACATCTGAGTGAGGCATTGACAAACAGGAGAAAGAAGTCAGCGGATGGCCAGTGGTACAGCACAGAGGAGCCTGGGAGAAAAAAGAGATGTAGGAGAAACTTGAGGAAGGAGAGAAATTAACACTCTTAGCAGCTGAAGCAAAACCGAAACAAAAACGTTACAAAATGTCAATTTTCATTAGAAGTTTATTCGATTGCTTCCTCGACCTAAGACTATAGTATTTGAATGTACTGCTCCCAAAGAGCAGCCTAGTTTCCCATTTCTTTGGCATGGCACAGGCATGTTCTTCTCCACCCAGCAGCCTGGAAAGCACATCATCTGACTTTTGAATGAAGAAAAACTCTTGTCTGTGTCATTATGCTGCAGTAGGCACACTTACTGGTGATCCCTGGTATCCCTAATTTCTTAAATCTGATAAACATCTGTCTGAAGTCAACCTCAACGTTGAGTCTGTCAGCAAGCTGCAGGCCTAACTGAGTACAGTAGACCATAATATATTTTGAATCAGAGGAGACACCTACTGGTAATGCATTGTTATTACACTCACTACACATTGTATAGACAAGACGTGACAATTTATTCTGGAGAATTCAAGTTTGTGACTTGCAAGCACCCAGATTTTTTTCATAACATCTGTGAGAAGCTGCTGGTGACCTTCTATCGCTCTGCCATTGAGAGCATCCTGACCTACTGCATCACGGTGTGGTTCTCCCTCTGCACAGAGGCAGATAGGGAGAGATACCAGAGAGTGGTCAAGACAGCACAGAAGATCATCGGCTGCCCCCTCCCCTCCCCTCCCTTAAAGACTTATACTCATCCCGCGGCCTCACCAGAGCTGAGGCAATCACAAGAGACAGCACCCATCCTGCACACCACCTGTTTGACCTGTTACCCTCTAGCAGGTGCTACAGGTCAATCAAAATAAGGACAAACAGACTTAGAAATACCTTCTTCCCATATATATTTATATTTAAATATTGTTGCTTGTACTTTTTATCCTTTATGTTGTTCGTCATACTTGGTTGCTGCTATAATTTCGTTGTATACTTGTACAATGACAATAAAGAGAATTCTGATTCTGATGTAACCAGGATGATCTTATGATGTTTTGACAACCTTTGTATTGCTGAATGTACGGCCTGTAGACATCTGTTATTTTTAATTTTTATGCACAAGGTCTTGATGATCTTTTTGACTTACTGTATCATCAGCTTTCTGAAAGGGGACATGTTTATTGTTCACAATGAACTGGATGATGGTTGGATGTGGGTGACCAACGTCCGCACAGAGGAGCAGGGACTCATTGTGGAGGATCTGGTGGAGGAAGTGGTAAGTACAATTTTTGTTTTTTTGGAGGAAAATGATATATAACAAATTCAAACTTAATTAGTAGTGTGTATGCGGGTATAGTGAGGAGCTAGAGAAATCTAGATGGGATGACTACAATATATCATACCGAAGTAGCACCATACAATGCAGTGTTGGGATAAAATGTGTAGATCTATAGTAATGCGGGCTATTGTCACAAAGACTGCAGCCTTTAGCTCATAAGAATTTAAGTCTTTATAAATTTCTGTTACTCATATTTTTCAGGGTCGGGAGGAGGATCCACATGAGGGGAAAGTGTAAGTACTTTTTCAAAGAACTATTTTCTTGTTTTTCCAATATTTGAACGATGTTATATTTTGTTATCAAGCAAGCATCGTTAAATTGTATTTCTCTAGGTTGAAATATAATCACACTTATCTTTCCTTTTTTTAAGGGGCCTTTGAATAATACGTAGAACATAAAGGTGTATGTAATTGCCATCTTACAAACACATAGTCATTTTTCTCAGATTAATGCCAGTAATGTAGAATTTCTGTATTGAGAGATAATGCTGTTTGTGTTTCAAGTTTGTTTGTTTGATTGAACTAGTTTCAATTAACAAACCTTTTACTTCTGTTGCTCTTGCCTGATCTCCGGAGCAGCTGGTATCACGGAAAGATCACCAAGCAAGAGGCTTACAACCTTCTGATGACGGGTACCATTTGTCTTTGCTTTGCATTGCGAGAAAGTTATTAATCACTTGTGAATGCTCATACATTCTTTTCACTGAAATACTGTTGAGCATACATTAAAATATCCTTCACTCTGTTTCTCATGTGATAGTTGGCCAGGTGTGCAGTTTTCTAGTCCGACCATCAGATAACACTCCTGGAGACTACTCTCTCTTTTTCCGCACCAGTGAAAACATCCAAAGGTTTAAGATCTCCCCCACACCCAACAATCAGTACATGATGGGGGGGAGGTACTACAACAGGTATGTTTAGCTATGTACCTACCTTCAGCTATTGTTACATTATAATAATATTGAGAAAGGTTTGATATTTATTGGGGTATATTAAAGTTGTAACTTGCTTGCTTGCTGTTGCTTCTTGTCGGGTCTCACTTTCTCACCGGCAGTGTTGAGGACATTATAGACCATTACAAGAAAGAGCAAATTGTCGAGGGTTACAACCTGAAAGAGCCTGTTTCAGTGCAGGTAAATACAAATAAATACTGCCATTACTGGGCCTGTTTAATGTGACAATCTTGACTCAGCTGGAAAACATCTGATTTAATTTTTTTAAGCAGTTTACAAATTGTTTTTGTACTTTTTGTAGCACCAGGAACAAGTTCTTACTGACACCGTGGATGGCAGAGAAATTTACAACACTATCAGAAGGAAAACAAAAGATGCTTTCTACAAGAACATTGTCAAGAAAGGCTACCTCCTGTTCAACAAAGGTATGTGTACAATCTGATTTATACAGCTGTTTAATAATACCATGAATCAGATTATCTCTTGTGTTTCATTCTTGTCAGGCTGTGACATTACTTTGGTTCCTTTCAACTTCAGGCAAAGGCAAACGATGGAAGAACCTTTACTTCATCCTGGAGGGTAACGACGCCCAGCTCATCTACTTTGAGAGTGAGAAGAGAGCCACCAAACCTAAAGGGCTTATTGATCTCAGTGTGTGCTCCATATACGGTGTGCATGACAGCCTGTTTGGCAGGTGCGATACAAAAATGTCCCTGTTTGAATGAAATTAGTTTGGCAGAAAGTGTTGTTACTCTCTTCTGAATAAACAGTTGCTCAGATATAACATGAAAGATCGTAGTGTTTTAATGATTTAAAATCTTTTCTTTCATGTTTTCCAGGCCAAATTGTTTCCAGATTGTTGTCCAGCATTTCAGTGAGGAACAGTACATATTCTACTTTGCTGGGGAGGCTCCAGAGCAGGCACAGGTAACAATTCACATATGTTTTCCTATATGTTGACTCCAAAAACTTTTTGATAAATTAATTTTTTCCATTACTTGCAAAGTTGTCATTAAAATAGAAGAGAAACCCTTTATTTCCATTGTATAAAAGAATATACAATGAAATTAGAGGCGTATAAGCTGGTTTTTCAGATAGCTAGAAAGCACCAGTATGTGACAAAGAGTCTCTCATTTTGTTTTTCACAAAACAAATACTGAACAACTTACATTTTGAGTGGTCACAAAGCAACGGTTGGTTTAGGAAATGTTCTGACAGTGCTCTGTCTTGACAGGACTGGATGAAATGCCTTCAAACATTCTGCAGTAACTTAAGGAAAACCACTCAGCAACCTTCCAACAAGAGGCTCAGACAGGTGTGTATAACTTCAGCAGTTGTGTGTTCATGAAGACCAAGTGAAGCTGTAGGTGACCAGGTCCAGCAAGCCATCAAAAGAGTTTTCACCACTCAGTTGTAAGACCACCAGCAATGATTGATTGAAAAATGGAAATGATAAGATTTGAATTGACTGTGACATTTTGCCTACACGTAAGAGGGAAGACTTTATTGAATGAGATGTCCCAAGGTTAATTGCTAAAACATTAACATGCATTAAATGAAGTTACACACAGACACGAAGGGAAAGACTGTTTAACTTGCACTGAGCAAGTTGACAAGTCACACTCTGGTTATACATAGTTTATGCCATTCACACATTTCGGCAAATTTGTGTTGTAAGGATTTCATTCCTGGTCATCACTCTGAATAGGTTTGGTTGTAGGCATGTCAAAGGCCAAGGTAAACCAGAATATAATTGCTATTTTTTGTTTGAAATATTGAACATCTGTAACGAGACAGGCTGATTTTATTTTCATCAAGTTTCGTTAACAGATTCTGTGCTTGAATGGGATGCTGTATCATCAGGAGTGGGCAGAAACAAACGGAAAACCTGTCAAAGAAACCAGTTAAAATCTTAGCTACTTTGTGGGCAGTAGTGGTGAAATAACAATTGATTCGATCGGAAAGTAGGAACTTGTGCTATGTGCTGCTTTGTACCTGGTTTAAGATATAGTCCAGGAGCTTGCAATGCTTCGGTGGGTTGTTAATAAAAAAAAAAAAATAACCCATCCATGGCCCAAAATTCCCCAACATATACCCCATTGTTGTGCTATCTGTGTTTTCTCCCCCAGGTGAGCAGCCTGATGCTGTATGTAGAGGAGGCCCACAAGCTGCCAGTGAAGTACTTCACCAATCCTTACTGTAACATCTACCTGAACAGTGTTCAGGTAGCAAAGACGCACCCGAGAGAGGGGCAGAACCCTGTCTTCACAGAGGAGTTCATCTTTGAGTGAGTGTTACACATCTGGACAAATATTCTCATTCACCTACTGCTGTTTTCCTGATTGATCCCTTTCCCTTAACGTTTTCCTTTTTGATGAATGAATTCTATGTTGTTTCAGTGACTTGTCAAGTGAAATAAACAGATTTGAAATCAGCCTGAGCAACAAAACAAAAAAGAGCAAAGAAAGTGACATCTGTAAGTACATCTTTACATTCTCTATGGGTCTCTACATGCACCTTTCAACATTCACTTTTTCACTAACTTCACACCTCCCTCTTTCTCCCTTCAGTGTTCATGCGTTGCCAGTTGAATCGACTGCAGAAGGGCCAGATGATTGACGAGTGGTTCCCTCTCAGCTCCCACGTGCCTCTGAAGGGCATCGAGCCGGGCTCCTTGCGTGTACGTGCCAGGTACTCCATGGAGAAGATTATGCCCGAAGAGGAGTACAGCGAGTTCAAAGAGGTCTGTCCCACTGAAACATGGCTTCGTTAGCAAACTGTCTGCTGCAATGTCACTTGTTTTAAAAAAGTAACTATCATTTTTGTGTGTTCTGCAGATGATCTTGCAGAAAGAGTTTCATGTCATCTATGCTCTGGCCCATGTGTGTGGTCAGGACCGCACCTTACTGGCAAGCCTCCTTCTGAGGATCTTCAGACATGAGAAGGCTGAAGCCCCTTTACTTAGGACACTCAATGACAGAGAGATAAACATGGAAGGTAAGAAAGAAGGCACCCACAACAAAGAAAGTTGTGATATTAAAGCAAACACAAAGCATTGCTGAATTGATAGCCTTCCTTACCTTTTACTTCAGGACCGACAAAAAAAGAGTAATTTTTACAGGG
>KV751368.1:2624475-2647188 GCA_001698575.1 Mola mola | reverse complement strand
GGAAACGTTTCAATGTCAGACAAGACACATAATCAGAGAAACCAAGTAAAATTGAAGTGTTTACAGCAGTAAATTTTTGGAATAGTACAGACTGTATCAGACATGCATGCACTTATTAAACTGTTTTTATAAAGTAGATTATGGAGTCATTTATTGTCCCCTGACCCAAGTGGAGAAACATGCACAAAGTATGACGTAAAGATTTTATTAAATCTGTAAAAACATTACAATACAAAAATATAGAAAAATATCTTTATTGTTGCTGCAGAACAAAGGTGAACCCCAGTTTTGAATACCTGTAGAAAAGGACATATAACATGTACATTTGTGTCTAAGCCATTCCATCTATTTTCTGAAGACTGGAAATAAGTAGTTTAATATCTTAGTTTCAGTTCAGAACCATTTCAGGCGAAATTCCTACATCAGGTCTTCATCGGTCCATTCCTGCAATGAAAAATTTCACGTCAGAAGGATTTGACAAGAATTAAGTACAAGTTAAGTTTGCCGGAATGTAAAGTCCTGCCTCACCTCTTCTGCCAAACGTAGTTCTTTTGCTACATGACCATCTTCTTCATATCCTCTTTTTCGTTTGCTGCCACACAAAAAGCAGTTAACATGTAAAAGAACAAGTGCAGTGTTGCTTTTGTTATTACTTAATGAGCAGAACTTTGCAAACTGTTGTTGATGGACTCTATTGCTTTATTTGTGACCAACCCCTTCAAACCCATTTAGCTAAATCATGTGGCATGTACAGTAGTTTCCTCCACACCATCATGATCATTAGTTGTAGTTTCACATCTCTCCATTAAGACTAGTTCATACATGCGTAGAGTGGTAGCCATGCTTTCTGAAACATTGTAATATGTTGCAACGTGAGACGAGGTGTCCGAACTTGTGCCTTTCACAAACTATCCACTTTATCTTACAGGACAGAGTGCACCATCGTGTCACTGGCTGCTGCCATCCAGGTAATGTGACTTTTTGGCAGATTGTCACCCCAGGATCAAAGTTGTGGCAGTCAGAACAGACAGCCGGCCAAATGGAGGCCATATCCCACGAGGTGCATGACTGAAGTTGGTTTATATTTTTAAGCATGTGGCCTAGGTTCCTGCAAGTTCAAATGCAATATGGCTGTCCTCCGTGGAGAACCTCTTGCTGTCTGTGGCATATCTGAACACTCTCCTCCAAAGCTGTTACTGAATTGCCTCCAAATTTAATGAGTCTTGTCATGCAAGACCTGGCTTCTTTTTTTTTTTTTTCCCTCGATTACTGCGACGATGCACCTGAGATATGGTCGGTCACAGAGGTGTCTGAACTTCCTTTCTCCTGGTATGCCTGCTAGTCCCTGCTTGCAGAAGTCTGACATGGAACCAGACAAGTGGGCCACCCTGCTCTTCACGGACGAGACTGGTCAGGTTTACAAAGGAGGCCATCCAAAGCATTGAAGTAGCGTCATCTGTCGTCATCAGGGAATTTAAAACACAGCACCTCTCTCCAAGATGACACAAGCCTTAACTCCCTCTCCATTTTTTTTTTCCCTCATGTGTGTGTGTGAACAGCCACGCAGCACTGGAACCACTTATTACATTTTTATATGCTGCTTTGTTTGTTGTTATATCTGTAGCCTTGTACAGCAGTAAAGGGTGTTTGTGTATAAGTATAGCTGAGAGATAGCGTGTTTGTAGGAAATCTTTGTAACCTGTCCTGTGCATGTGTTAACCCTGACTGGATCCTGCTCTGGTGTGGGCCTACATACATACATACATACATACATACATACATGCTGCTCTAACTAACACCACCTGAAATCCCTCAAAGCCTTGTGAACAAAAGCTTTCATGTGTTTGCAGTCTCTCTCCCACTGCCTGCCCTTCAAAGGCGCCGTTTATTAGTACACCTCCTGCACCCACTTTTCATGTAGTTTCATCCCGAGAAGTCATGCCACGCACAGATTTTTAATGTCGCAATCTTAAAAAGGCAGGCATCTCGCGACTCACGCAGCTGCAAATTTTGAATCTGTGCCTGTCATAGCTCAAGAGAGTTTACCAGACTGTTTACTGTAGTTGCACTCGAAATACCGCCAATACCGACCTCACCAACCTCACCAAGTGTTTAACAGATGAATGCCGACCAATACGTGATGATCGCGAATGAGCCTAATCAGCAATACCAATATCAGCTTTGCTACATGGGCGTCTGGAATGTGGCGTGCTGTCGTACTTCCTTTCTGTATTTCATACAGCCGATGATGTGTTCCTTTTTATTTTTCTACCTGATATTGAGCCTTGAACCTTTTTGCATCTTAGATACAACAACCTGGCTAAAATAAATCTGTTACTAAGTATGGCAACAGAAAACTTGAGTTTCTTACTCGGGTGCGGGGGTAATGAATTTGCTATATTCACTACAGTGAATTTATCATTAAATGTTGAAATTAATCACGTTCGGTATTCCATTACAGTATTTCAATATGGCAATATACAGTTGCACACTTTGATGGTCAGAACTCTAAATATAAAAACAAATAACTTGATCTCCTTACTTGCTTGAGGTGGCGAATTCAGAATGTATCCTCTCCAACTTCTGCTTGTAAACATTGACCTCCTCTGCTTTGGGGAAGTCGTACTTCTTTAGGAGTGTTTTCATCCCTGGATGTACACAGAAAATATGACTTCATGCTAGAGTCCAGAACAGCTCAATGTCGCCATCTTGTGCTGTCAAATGGAAGGTGCACGTTACTCACGTCTCATTGAGTCATACATCTTTGAGAGAGTTTCTTTGTCCCCTTTCAGTCCCAAACATTCAGTCAAGTAGCTAGGTATTAGAAAAAAAAATAAACAGTTTAGGATCTGGCCGTGTCTCTTTGCAATTACAGATGGTAAAATACATAGAAATAAAAATGTAATGCTTTTCGAAACGTAACATTACTAAATGTCAGCTTATTAACCGAACTTGATGGCACTAATTTTTGTTAAATTACTACAAACTCTACCCGTAAGGCTCAAATTGAGAAATGCTCCTTGTTATACCTCTCCATGTTGAGACCGGCTCTCGAGGCACTGTACAAGATGGCTGTCAGAGCGATCTGAGAGGGAGGAAACAGCAGTCCTGCATCTGTCATGGCTGCCTGGGTCAGAAAGTCATCAGCACTCTTCCTCAGTGACTCTGGGTTCTCCAGTGCAGGGTATCTTGTCTGAGGGGAAGGCAGTCATGAACAGGTAACAAATGGATTAGACAAATTATTTGAGTTAATGAGCAACACTAAAAGCTCTCCAGCTGCCCACCTTGAGGTCAATGAGTAGGCCTTCCATGGGTCTGTAGGGGTTGTGGACCACCAAGTGAAAGTTGAGCTGCTGGATGAGCAGCAGCTCATACTCCAGGATCTGCTCCAGGACCCTCTCCTGCCCTGCTTGGCTCTCCTGCAGAAGGTTGCCCACAAACTGAGAGCTCGACACGTTGAACTCGTCCACTTTACAGGACAGGTAGGCACAGGTCAGCCTGAAACAGGAAGGTGAGTCTGAAAGCGACTGTGTGCGTTTTAAATATCGTTTTCATCCATTCCTAACACCTCTCTCCTTTTATAGTCGAATGAGGAGTAAATAAATTGGTGTCAGCTTGAGTCTGGCGTTAAACTGACTTGTCTCTCAATCCATCAGTACTTTACTTGCATCAGCAATTAAGGATTTCCCATTCTTGAGCCAAGGGCCACGTAGAGGACGTGGTAAAATTACAGAAACTGCGGTATATTGGCACACACTGCATTATGATTTGTTCAACTTAATCAATTCTTGAGTGAAGTTGCTGATGTGTTCAGATTTAGAGGTCTGAAAGCAGCCTGAATGGTGAGAGGATCTAGTAAAATAATACAAAACAGCAAATCACATGTACACACCATTTTAAGGTACTGGTTAAAAAAAAAAACTATCACAAACAACATGATGTATCTGCTCTGAATTGCTCCCAGCATTAAACACTAGTGCATCTCAAAAAATAGAATATCATGGAGAAGTTCTGTAGGTGTGATTTTAAAAAGTTCCACTTTAATATTTTATTTATCAACTATGTGTAAAGTGAAATATTAAAGCCTCTTATTATACTACTAGCTATTATACTAGTATTTTTTTTATTAGTTTTTGAGTTGTAGGACATAACTCTCAGAATGAAAATAGTAAAATGCATGACCCATATTAGAGTGTGTATCATAAGTTTAGATTATACTAAACATACAGTTCCTTGAATAACAACGAAAAATAAAAATGTTCAAAAGGAAATGTTCCCATTAAAAAGGTCCAACACGTGTCTTAGCAGGACGGAACTACTCACATGATGATCCTGGGGTGGTATTCCATGATGGAGTTGTTCAGGTAGAATCTCCTGAAGTACATGACGGCTGTACCCTGCACAGGTCAAACGCACATGGCTGAGATACATACATGCATGTTTTCCTACGCACACAGGAGGGAGAGGGAGAGGGAGCGGGAGCGTGCATACCACCACGGATTTGGGCATCACCGGTTTGAACGCGTTGCAGAAGTCCAGCACCCTCCTCTCATAGTGTCTGAATAGGACGTCCTCCTCGCCGCGACCCAGAAACATTGAGTCGGTGACACCAGGCTGGGGACCAGGGCAGGTAAACAGGTGAGAGAGTCTCTCACACAGAAGACAGGGGTCCCTGCTTCGTGTTGCCTGCACCTTCTACTCACCCGCCCGCTGTCTAGTATCTTGTTTCGGAATTTCTGATTCGCCGTGTATCTCATGTGCTCGAGTTCGTCCTCGCTCTTGAAGATCCAGAACTTCATGTGCGAGCTGTTGTGGAACATGTCTGCTTCTGGAGGAAGCAGGGCAGCCAAACGGTGCTGGAGGGAGCGAAACAACAAGCGCAGTCAGAAAACACCAGCTAGCCGCCTGCTCACAGCTCTGCGCTAGCATCACAAACTCACTTTATGTCGAAATAAACGAGCGGCCACTGAGTTAATGTGGCGAGGCAACACGTAGCTGTGCACAAAAAAGCCTCCTCGTTTGGCTCCTCCTAAAAGTTCAAGAATTTTGTCTGAAATAAAACAAACCTGCAGCGCAAAAACGAAATTGGTGCGCGTCGCCTTTCTTTTGCGTCACTTTTTCCTTGCGTGATGACGAAGTATACCGCTTTTTTTTAATCCTCCAAACTTTATTCAAACATCTTCACAGACATCTTTATTCAAACACGTAAAACACAAAATTTGAATAAAAAAGTGCGATAAAGTTTTCTGTATACGATGACAGCAGTTGACAACAGAAAGGAATGAGAAACACAAAGAAAGTAAACTGAAGCAATAAAAATATGTTGTCCGCCAAATAAAAGTAATAGAATAAGAAGCCATTAAGGACACATTGCGCAGAGCAAGTTTCTAATCAAGCAGCCGTCTTCTCTCTCGCTTTCTCTCTTTCTCTCTTTCTCTTTCTCTCTCTCTCTCTCTCTCTCTCTCTCTCTCTCTCTCTCTCTCTCTCTCTCTCTCTCTCTCTCTCTCTCTCACTCACACACACACACACACACACCGCAGATGGAACTTTTCTTTTCTGGGACATCATATTGAAATAACCGTGAGAGTGACCTTCGATCACGTGATATCATCTCATTGTCACACACACGATTGAAGCATGAGCCGTGTTTTAAACATGTTTTAGCCATGTTTTAAAGTGAAACCCGCGCTGTTCCTCTGCTCACATCGACTTCAGCTTCTTTCGACTTCGACCAAAAACTCCAGAGTGGCCGCGTCGGTTCATGGTTTTTTTAAAAGCTCTCTGGAGGAGCCACAGACGGAGCCGCGCGACCCCCACCAGTGTTTCCGGCCAACGCAATTTGCATAAACATGAGTAATTTATGAATAATGAATGTTCTCGCATACGGCGGAGCCGACAATTTGCATATCGCCGCAGCCACCGTTCTAGTTCCTAAGTGGGCTGTTATCACGGAGTCCTTGAAGCCAGCTTAAGCCACAATCAAAGAACCAGTGCTTTAACAGGTATGTGTCGAGCACTTTTGATGCCTCCATGTGTTTTGCGTGCGGGGAGGATTTTGTTTTTTGTTTTTTTTTTACCTCCGTGTCTGAGCTCCGTCAGGGGACGTTTATTGTGCAGTCTCCGTCCTGCGAGCTTCATAAACATGAAGCGGAGATGCATTATTGATGAGAGCGGCCACGTTCACCGTATAGCGCCCGCGTGTGCGCGCACCGGCGTGCGTCCGTGCGTCGGTCTGACCACGCAGCCTTCATTTCGCAAATTCCGCACTGTGTTCTTGTGTCAGAGTGTGTTGAAGTACGCGTTATGTGTTTTTACGTTGGATGTGCGTCAGTGTCAGTAGAGCCTGAAGTCATCCTCAGTGCTGCTGGTCACTAATTGACATCTTCTGCCTGAACTCTGTGTTTCATCCCCCGTGTGAGCGCGTGTGTCAGAGGTGGTTTGGAGACATATGTTGGGTCAGGCCTGTGCGTGCCTGTGACTAAAGGTTGAACCTATACGATGTGACAGGCGGTGGTTGATGAGAATATACAAGCCTTGGAGTGACATTTTGGCGCATCACCAGCACAGTTGAATGATCAGTCAGCCTCCCCTGATCAGGTTAAACTCAGCCGTCCACATTATGAGTCTTCACTCCTGCCTGTGATAGCTCAGCTGCTTGTCAAAATGAAACGAGTGGAATTTGTGGACGGACAGTCGGCTGCTGGTCGGTGGAGGGATGCTGCGGGAAGCCTCACCTTGGCTGTAAACAGCCCTGCAAACTATTCATGATGATGATGAGAAGGCTCATCCCCACTGCCTCATCTATGAAGTTACTTTCTTGCATCAAAGGAAATCATTTGTAAGTAACCTTGACAACGACGCAAGTGATTTCTCTGACCAGTGAGTCAGCTTAAGCTCCTTTTCTCCCTCTTGCTGTGTACAATCAGCGTCAGCACACCAACAAACACAATGAAATCCTCATTCGAACTCCTGACATGTGCATATTAATTATTCTGCCCTGCATCCTACACACACACACACATTATGCTGCGGTTGCCATGGCAACCAGGAGTGGCAGCGCCTCCTCCAAGGACACTCATGCAGGCACTGGGTCAGGTGATGTCTGCTGCTGCTGCTGGGCATCGACTAACACCCAAGAACAAAATGGCCGCAGTCCCCTCCTCATACTTCAGTTCTTTTGGGAGAGTTTGAGCTGTTTGCTCGATGCCTTTGTTTTGATGGCACGTCCGATACGGATCATTTGGGATGTTCTCGGCGTGATTGGTACGACCTGAAACGCTTCACGGCGCTGAGCTGTCTGAGCCCCTCAGAGAATTTGAAGAAATCTGCCTGGACATTCATAACTGCATGCACCTTTGTGTTTAAATCTGTCCGTACATTAGTTTCCTCAGGTTGGCATAAAGCAGCCATGTTCTTTTTTTATTTTTCCATTTCCCTTTCCCCTCCCCCTCCCCCTCCCCTCCAGACACTCAACACTCCCCCACCATCTCTCTCTCTCTCTCTCTCTCTGTCTCTAATTGAGCTTTGTGTCTACCTCCATCTCTATTCAAATCCGGAGTCATTTGCATACTGCCGCGGCGCTCCGGACAGCTCCCCGGCCGTACAGTACAGAACTAAATGAGAAACACAGACCCAGTTTTCGTGATGCGAATATTAAGCAGCGAGGAGAGTCGTTTAGCTGTTTGCTGAAAATGCAGCTACCTGAGAGTGGAGGCGTGTTGTGGGGGCGGGTGCTTGTAACCAGTCAGTGCATTCAAAGCCAGACAGGCATTACCAGTCTGAGAAGAGACGCTGATGTACTGGCGGAGTTTGTTATTTTTAATAGAACAAGGCACCGTAGTAGGTATCGTGACGGTAATTTGACATCAAAAGGCGACAGATATACTGTTATGTACTGGAAGCTGCTGAAGGAAGCCAGGTTTACACGCACGTTGGCGTTCCAACGTGTGTACTGTTGCGCTTCCATTGCTGAATGCGATCTCAGCATTTTTGGTACAATTCTGCTCGAAGTTCACATCACAAAGGTTCTGCTGGATCGTACATGATTTACCCAGTTTTTTTGGTACCGGCGTGACACGATAACTGCTCCCTTTTTGCTGGTTTAACATGGAAAAGCTTCAACATCGCGTCCACTCTAAGGCCTCATCCTGAGCTCTCGCAGAGAGACTCAGCATCAATATATTTTAGAGGCGGTTTGCTTGAGTGCCCGTTATTATGTTGTATTTTTGATGCACTCCAACCTTACTTAACAGAACGTGTTAAGCACACCCTTAATGGGAGCCTTAAAACCCCAAGGCCAATTTTCATTCCTAGCATATTGGTGGGGATTTGTGACATTTCAACTCATTTCAGGATTCAATCAAAGCCATAGCTCCGGGGAGAGCAGAAATGGCGCGCTCTTTACGGCAAATCCAACTGTCCTTGGTTTGCTATATGCATACAAGTTTTTCCTCCACGGCAGCACCAGTGAGAATTGAGTGAAATTTATTGAAGCATTAACTTTACCTCGAAAACAAACGCAAGCAGTGCAAGAGTGTTTGGGGTTTCTCCACCCCATTCGGTGTGTTCAGATGGATATGTTTTATTTAGGAAACAAAATTACTCCTGCTCATTTGTGAGGCCTGGCGTTTAAATCATCGGGGGAGTGAAAAAAGCATACACATCGTTCTGAGCGCCTCGGTTTTGAATAAAACATAGAGAAGGACAGATAAGACTGATGTGAAAGTGCCAGCCTATCCTTCACAGCGTGTCGCTCCAACAAGTCCTTCAAATGACCCGAAGTATCACTGCGCCTCGTCGTCAACCTCCAAATACTCCAGCTGTTTGGGTTGAGCGGGCTCATGCGGTGTAACGTATATGGCCCCTTTCTTGCTTCCTTTAATGTGTGTTTGTGTATTTGAACACGAAGGGCCTGGTTTTGTGTTGTGTAGCTCCTTTTTTATTTCTAATATAGCTATACAATTTCAATCAAAAATTCTGTTCATAATTGTAAGAGAAATACCAAATGTCACAATAAAAAACATTTTGATTTGAATCTTACTTTTTTTTTTCTTCCTTAAAAATGTTAAAAAAAACCCCCCACAAAAAACCCACCACTTTTGCTCTGATATTTACATTTTTTAAGTGAATTTATCTGTCACTAAAGCGCTTGTGTGTGTGTTTAGATTCGTACATTTGTGCTCAGTGGGGGGATTTTGCATCTTGATCTAATTAAGAACTAGATGCCTGAATATAAATGAAGAATTATGAGCTTGAAAATGGGGGAGGGAAACCATGTTTGATCAAGCCATTTATTTCAGACAAAAAAAAAGAAAAAAAGAGAGAGAGGAAAAAAAGCCCTCTAAGATTTAATAACCGGGTTGTGTGCATTAAAATGCAAAGCAGGCTGTCAGGCTGCACCTGAAGGACAGCAGAAATTAGGCAGGGTAATTTCTACACTTACAGGTGAATGGCTGACCTTCTGCAGCGAGTGCCTGTCAAAATCAACACTCAAACGCTGCAGATCAGCCAAAACAAGCTTTTAAAATTAACTTAAACTGAACCGACATGTGAACACAATGTGTTTCTTCTCATTCTGAATTGTGTTAATCGAGCATACGCAGCCGGGTTTGATTATGATGTTCATTTTCAATTTTCTACTCATATAGCTTCACAGATTAGGTTTTTTTTTTTTTTTTTTTTTTTTAATTCAAGGAATTAAACCCCAAATTAAAGGACAGATAGGCGTAACAGCAACGGAAATATATTTATAATTCTAGTGTTCTTCGTATAAAAATTGAATTCACCCATTTGGATTTAACAATCATACACAAATTCACATTTTAAATGAATGTTTTTATTCATATTCTCTTACCTTAATCACTATGCTTTAATAAAAACATATTTTACCAATATTAACCACTAGAATATTTTCTGATGCTTCCCTACTTGATGCTGTGGTGTGCGGGGCGTTATCTGTTGAAGGCCTCCTGTCAATAATCACCTGCACCCTCCTCTCTTTTGTTTTCTTAATAGCCGCCATCGCTTTTGTTAGGGGAGCGTTCTCATAAGTGCTTCAGTCGCCGCCGGAGAGCACCAAAGGCTTCCTGCAGACTTCCTGTGGACTTCCAACAAAAAGCCCTGTGAGGTGGATCGGCCATTAGTCAACACGCTAATCCAATGTGACGTTTAAAGGACATGTATCGTTCCAAAGTGCACCAATTGCACATGTTTTATCATGGAAATGTCCTTCACGATGGGTTGAACTATTTGCAGAAAACATGTTGATACAAAACGTAGATTTGCACCTTTGCTCAATGAAATATCATAACTGGCTGCAGGAAACATCTAGATTAATACATTGAATTTTGATGGCATTGATGATTGCTCGCGTTATCTTGTATTTATAATATCACACCGATTGGACTTTATTTCAAAACCTGAAACTTGAAGTTGTATTTAAAGTAAAGGACAGGGAAAAAACAAAAAAAAAATCATATTTACCGAATTTTAACCATTAAACTTTAAGAATATCAAATAAAAATATAACATTATGATGATATATATTTTAAAATTTCCAGTCCTTTAAAAGTTACTTTTTGCCAGGATAATCTGTTACAGATGTTGCCAGGGCCCTGATTAAATAATGCCCTCTTGTGGTCTTTGTGCAAGGAATATTAAACAGAAGCAGTATATAATTAATGTAACTGATTTCATTATAACAGTCATTTTACATGATTTTTTTCCCCTTTTTACTCACTCTCCAAATAGCGTCACTACAGCTGGTGACGGGAATTACTCCTTCTTTTCACTAGATGGGGTGAGAGCATCATTTAAAGGCTGTAGAGCTGAACCAGTTGCCCCACAGCACCATCTTGATGAAGCTGTGCTTTAATTCCTGAGCTTTTTGAGGAGTCCAGGTTCTTGGCGAGGTCTGAACGACGTTGCATGCACAGGTTTAACCTCCCTCTTGGAATTTTGGGTTCCGCTTCTTTCGCGTGTGTCCTCGAGCGTGGCAGACGAGTAAGCGATAGGGTGTCTAAAGACGTGTGCTGCGTTGAATTTGTGTTTATCCTCTCACAGTTTGAGAAAGCCTGCAGTGGTTATTTTTCTATAACTTGTTCTTGTATTAAACAAATAACTTTTAGACCCTGCAGTAGAATATTCTTGAATCTGGCTATATTTAGATTCTCAAAATTGTAGTACTCTGTAATTCACAGAGTTTTTTCTTTTCTTCCTTTCCCAGCACCCCCTCCTGCTTCATTTCAGAGCAGCATATCATTATCTCATGGTTGTGTTATGGCCCACTGTTGTTCCTGCCATCCCAGCTCTTTAGTGCCTCTGAATTGGCATGGGAAAGCTTAACCGCCAGAGCTGTGAGGTTCTGTGGCGATGACAAGTAGCTCCTTGATAAACCCATAGGCTGGCTGAGCGGACACACTGTGTTCTTTATTCATTTCCCTTGTCCTTTTCTTTCAGAAAGAGACCCAATAGGGCCCAGCAGGTGAATGTAAAGAAACGCGAGAAGACTCCCCTCTGATCAGCCCTTTCAGGCCCAGACAATGAGCCGGCCCACCTCTTGTACAGCCGCATTAAAACCCTGATTAAACTTCTTCCTGTTAGCGATTGATTGAGGATGCAAAGCCAAAACCAACACAAACCCACACTGCTGAAGCCCGATAATGACCGGGCCCCACCTACAAAGCACGGGCTTCCAATGATCAGTGGCCTTTTGTTTTCTTAGTTAGTGTGTAAGTGTGTTAATGTGGTTGAGTGTGTGTCTGAATGTGTATGTGGTAGGGGAAGAGTGTAATAGTACCACGAGGTCTTCAGACAGATAGTGCAGAAAGTGCTAATTAATCAACTGGCTCACCAAAATAAAAAGGGAAGATACGTTCCTTTTTTTCTCTTTCTTGTTTTTAGCAGGCTAAAGCAAAAAAAACCCCAAAACTAATATGTATTTTTATACATACTTTGATTACTGTAAATTGAATGAATTAAATACAAAAAATTGAAAATTGATAGTCTTTATCAAATTACGGCTAGTTCAGTTTTCTACATTTTCCGGTTTGTCTATGATCTGATAATGATAACATTTAAAAAGTCAGGTTAAAAAAATAAAAATGATATGCCCAAATAAAATCATTATTTAAAAAAGGTGAATGTGTTGCGCTTTACGTGTAGCCTTTTCATCGTCACTAATATTACGGGCTGATAAAAGAATAAAATAATCTCCTACGAATGCTTCAGGTCTGTTTAAACTTTCACATGCTTTTCATAATCACGCGTGAAAGTGTGAATTTCTAAATTTCCTGTCATTGTTATGTAAACAGCCTTTTTTGCATGTTAATCCTTTTATGAGAGAACGCCAGGGCGACGCATGACGACATGGGAAATGATTTGTGGATACTGAGAAGACTTTAACAATATGCATACGTGTGCGTGTGTGTGCGGAGAGAGAGTGAGCGCGAGAAAGAGCGAGCGAGAGCCTCTTCAAGAAACCATAAATATTGCATTGCTTTGTTTGACGGATGTGTGACACATTTTCATGTTTCCTCAACAAATTCCACTGTCATATTTTCCCTTTTGTCAGTCATCTTCCAAGCAGCACATCCTGACAATTATCCCAGAGAAACTCCTGATCAAAACCTCCTTATTCTCTCTGCCGCTGCGGCTCCATCACACACACACACTGATTCTGCAGCGCTGCCTCATGCACAGCCTTTATTTGATTCCAGCTCTGCATATTGCACCACTCATCAGTTCAAATGCAGAAATTACATTACAAAGTGCTTGTGTCATCTATATTTCACACATTTTTGTAATGTCTGTTTGTGGATGCAAAGCACAGTTATTAAAGTTTTGCTGCAGACTGATTGTTGTAAGGCTGTCTTTTTTTTTTTCTCTTGTACTGCAACAAAGCAGCTAATTCACACTTTCAGCAGGGCATTCGGCAGTTGGCTTGAAAAGAGTAATTACAAATATTTTTTCTGAATTTTTCTGGATCTTCCTTGACCAACATTACGTTTTCAAGAATAGCTTGTTCGGTGTGAATGAGATTTTCATTTTTATTCATTTACCTTTTTGTGAGAAACTACATCAAATCACACATTTTTTTTTTTTTTTTGCTTAAATTCATGGACAAGTCATGGTTTTTTTTTTTATTCATTGTCATTAAATTGCAGAAATTCCTACAGCAGATTAACCAACTGGAATATATAGGAAAAAAAAATCCTTTTTATTCGGTCAATCCTGGAGTGTTTGACAAGTAGCGGAGTGAAAAATAGAGACAGACAGGTAGAGGAGGGCACTGAGGAGGCCCTCAGGCTACAGTGAGGGTCTTGGGCAGATTGGCTCCATGGGCTCCACAACAATCCTCACATCCCACACATTTATCAGAATGGGGTACCAAACTGCGCCTACACTTACACTGTGCCCTCTCGCAAATGCACACACACACACACACACACACACACACACACACACACACTTAGACACCCGCCTACACCCGCTGTAAGCCTTATAGCCTTTTTAACTTGTCTTCCTCCCACTCTGCTGTTATTAGCCTCAGACAATCAGACTACCTGACTCCACCTCACAGCTTGTGTATGAGTCAGAATGACCCAGAGTCTCAGTTATGTTCAGGAGCATAATTGTGTATGGCCAGCATCTGATTTGCCACTTATACAAAGAGATGATGTGTGAGAAATATTTAAGTAAACTGTCTCAAACATGAGAATTCTTAAATACAGTGAATAAGGCACACACAATTTATAAATATAGGATTTTTGCTCTCTTTTTTGCCAACTTAAAGCCCTTGCAGCTCAACCGAAACCTGTGATATCATTTTTTTTAATTTTTTTTTATTTTCATACATGCCCTTAAATGAGGCAAGCGTGGCTTCATAAAAGGAGAAAATGTAGCTTCTGACAGAGAGTCAGTCTTGCTTTCATTTTCACATAGTACATCTTTCTGCTCTTTGAAGCCTTTCTGCCAATAGAAACGGACATGAGCCATCTGCAAATAAATCCAGCTTGGTTTGTAATCAGGCTAACAATGTCTGAAGCCCTAAAAGTAAAAAGCCTGAAATTCTGTTTCTGTGTATCGCTGCCGTTCTGCATTCACTCCACTGATTTGCTACTATTACTACTCACAAAAAGTACATGCTTAGCGACAGTTGTCACAAGAACACGCTCCCTGTGTCTGGATATGGTGTGTCGAAAAGTAGGAAATCCGCTGTAGAAATATGAAAAAAGTGGTTCAGATGTTTGTGTTTTCTGATGTATATTTCTATGCCCTGCATTAACTGCAAAGACTGTCAGGCTTGGCATAACCCCTCTCCTGGGCTTCAACACCCCAACCTTGTCTATGCTCCCACCGGCCCAGCCTCAACAAACCATGTTCCTAGGCAGCACAAACAGAAGCACGTTGTCACTCGCTCAGCCCTTGGTGTCAGCACTGGGTCACTGAGGCCGGTGGCGGGCTGTGTGTGTACCATCAAACACACGTCAGTGTGAAGGGCTGCCAGATTGTCAGTAACTCCTCTCATCCAACCCTAAAATATCGCACAGCGCAACACACACATACACACACACAGACTGGCTCAATATCCTGGTCTGTCTGACCCCGCCGGATGTGGATCAGTGCAGAGGCACTGACAACTCAGGCTCCGACATGCCAACAAGTCTGGTGTCGATAAAGTGATGCTTTGAATTAGAAATGCGTTTTTGATGCTGAAGAGGAGCTAACCTGATTTGACTGGCTAACGTGATTTGAGTGGGCTCAGGCAGAGATGGAGTGTGTGGAGAGAAATGGATCTCTGCCAGCTAGATCTGCTTATTCAGGCTGTAATGCGAGCAAATGCAGCTAAATGAACCTGGAGGTTCAGTGTGGAGCTAATCTGAAATGTTAACAGTTGCTCTCGCATTGATGCTATTCTGGGTTTTATCACCACGGTTATCTCAAAGACTGTGGTTAGTGATCAATTATAGGATCTCAGATTTGTTTTTAATGGCAGAAATCAAACACAGTTGTGTGTTTGTTAATGGTTCTATGTTTTGTGTTTTGAAAAATCGATGTGTCTTCATGTTCACGCTTTATCTAGTGTCTCTAATTTTGTTGTGAGAAAAGCTATTGATGAAAGTTGCCGGGCTTCCTGGGTGTTCACAAAGTGATGGAGTGTCAGAAATGGTGACATACAAAAAGCAAAGGTGTTGATTGGGGCGAGGAAGGTGGATCTGGAGCTCTTGCCCCTTTATGTTGATGTCTGCAGTGTGTTTTTACTTGCCAACCCTTCTTCTGTGTTATCACCTTGCAGGAAAAGCAGGGTCTTTTGCGCTGTATGCAAAGAAGCTGAGGTGTAGGGCTCCCCCCTCCATCCTCAAAGGGCATTAATCATTGGTTCTCAAAGACACAGTCTCTCTGAGGAGCAGTCACTCGCCCAACAATGAAGAGACACACATGAAAGCTAACAAAGGGTGGGTTCAAGATAAGGTATAGAGAACCATTCTGCAGAGGGACGGGGGAGAGGATTTCCCCTCTCATTAAAGATCAACTGCTCAGTTCTCGCCCAACGAGACCTCCATCTTGAAAACAAACAAACAAACAAGCACTCACTTGCGCTTCTCCTAAAGTGGAGAAGAAGTTCTCAGAGATGGAAAATTGCATTCTGCCAGCTCTGTAGCTCTCAGACACTTTTGCTAGTGGATGATGTGGATAGTTCAATCTCTGTGAGGTCATAGGTCTCAGGTGGTCTCCAAAGGGAAGCCGAGCTCCCTTTTGCTGTTCTCAGAAATGCCTTCATGATCTCCAAGTGTGAGGCCTCACGAATGTCCCCCGCCGGGCCTCTAATCCGATCTAAAAGGACCAGGAAGATGGCTTCGCCGCTCCCTCGCTGGCCTTCAGCTCCTACGACACCTCCCAGACTACGAGGGGATTAGCGAAGCAGGCCCCAAGCACCCCCGCTGTCCCGGTGAGGAGTTGACCCCGCAACCCCGTGGCCAGGTGGAGCGCCACGATGGGTGGATACCAAGGCTTGAATTAGCTTCTCCCTTCCTCTCCAAATGAGGTGTCGTGACAGATGCCAGGTAAGGCAGGTCGTGAGGGGTCAACAAACCCCTGTGGTCTGACACAAAAAGAGGCAGAGGATCACCTCCTGCTTGTCAGATCAAATGAAGGCTTAAATAGGTGGCTCCTCTCTTCGAAGAATCTCTCTCCATGAATACTCAGGAAGACCAGGGACTACCATAAAGCCTCCCCCAGTCTTGGCCTCCTGTAGTCCTGAGACCCTGTCGACTGCTAACACCCCTGTTCTTCAGCCCAGGTCCCCTCGCAGTGGCAATCAAGCTCTTAATTCCTTTCAGCCCATCACTAAGTACTGTGTGCATAATGGACCTCTAATCAACCCCTGGCCAATGGAGCCCTTTCTCTCAGTGTGTCTGCACTCATGTTGAGCTCGCATGTCGAGTTGCAATGAGATGCTAATTAGACTTCATATCTACAGGGCTAATCTGTGTGTTCATGTTCAGGTGCTTTTAATCCACTCCATAGCCAAGCCACTTGCTAATTCTCAGGTAGCATTATCATAGTGGTCAAGAGAAAAGGGTAAAAATATCTTATGAATTATTATGCAGTAGTGTGAATTTAGCTTTTCCAATTTAGAGCACAAAACAGTCATTTCTAGTGTGCTCTGTTGCTGTAAGGTCAGATCGTGTTCTTGCTGCCAAATAACCTCATCAAACCGCACCGCCTGACAGGGTAAGTGAGGGGTGTGGCAGTGTAGGTGCCCAACACAATGCCCCTTGTCAGTCAGCCCCAGTCCTGGGGGCGACAAGAGGCGAGGAAGGGTGCGACGAAGGCAGCCAGAGGCCACTGGGTCTCTGCGATTGGTCTTAATCTGCCAGCTAATAAGTTCAGAGAGGGGCCATATGCTGAGGTGCAATGTGTGGGGAGGGGAGTGTTGCCTCATGTTACTTACACCAGGCCGGCGCTTTCTCAGGTACCGCCCTCCCACGGTCTGTTCCTTTGTACTGGGGGATCAGCCGTCTCCACACTGTGAATGGTCCGAATTGATTAAACCCCACCGTATAATTGTCAGCAAATCCCAGCGAATCATTTCCCATCCATTTGAAAAGTACAATGTGCGTTTCTCTTTTTTCTTCTCACACCCTTTTTCCTCGTCATCCCCACCCCTCCATGTCTTTCCCCTCCTGTTTTCTTCCTGTTATTCTTCTTGGGTTTTTTTCCCCCTGCAAGTCTTCGGTTTGTCCCTGCATGCCACTCTCCCCTGCATGAGAGAGAAAGCAGAGGCAGGAGGAAGAAGAGGATAAGAGGAGGCGTAGGGTATGCCTGGCTGGACATTTGGCCATAGATGAAAGTAGGCTAAAGGGAGACGTGTTTTAATCTGTGTCCCCGGCCAGCTGATTTGAGCTGGTACCTGCCTGGGCACAGCCTGGGCTGAGTCTGCTAACAGCATCAGACCAACACCAGGCCGTCAAGGTCTAGATTCACATTCACATTCACATTCAGAGGTAATTTATTGATCACAATATGGGAAATTCAGTTGTTTAAGCAGCAACATAAATGTAGAAAGACACATAAGCATGGATGGGTCAATAAAAGACTGGAGACCACTATTTGAGGTTTTCATTGTGATCCTGAAGATCACCTTATCCTTTCGAAGTGGTCATTTTAACGAACCACAAGTATGCAAAAAGAAATTATGCAGTTTGTGTCTTCTTATTATACTCTATGCTCCTATGTATTATTAATCACACTGACTAGGGAACAATCAAGCCAATGACACATGTCCTTCCTCTAATCAATCTCCCATCAGGAGTACACATGTCCGACACCCTTTTATTGATTTGAGAGGTCCCTAGACAGAGATACAAGACCGTCTGACCTGTGTCATTTAACCTTTGACCTCAGCTTCTGGCTGAAAACGTGTCCCAGTCTGAGGGTTGTGTTTATTTCAACGGCCTGCGACTTGAAAATTACTTACTCAATTTTACTCCAAATCACAATACAACTACCTGGACTAAAAATTGTATCAATTTTCTTTGTTTAACTTATGCAAAAAACAGGACTGACTGGCATGTAGTACAAGCAAAGGAAGTCAATGTGGTAATCACTTTTCAACTGCATCCTCACATACATGCAAGCAGGCCCTGCCATGAATCCCATAACCTGTCACTGATCTTCAAGTTTGACGCTTGCCTCTCAATACGGGCTGAAGGGCGTAGTTTGTGAGAGTGATCTTCATGTAAACTGCCCATAAACAATCACGGGCCATGCAGACAGATTTATGATCATGGGGGTTACAAGGCGACATGGGACAATGCGGCATCTCATCTATACTCATATAAACAGCACCGCCGCGCAAGTTTGGGGCTCGTATGCGGTCATGGTGGTGGAGGTGGTGATGATGGAGATGATAAGGAGCAGGATAAATAGGCTGGGAGAAGGTTATGCAAGAAGCTTTTGGACGGATGATAGAACCCAACCGTCTCGCTGCTATTTCATGCTAAAACTGCCAATGCAAATGCTCGTATAGACACAAAACACATATTAAGATGCAAATTCTCGATGTAGTTCATGGTCAGGAAATGCTGCACCTCTGGCCCCTTATTTCCATGCAGAATAGTTAACCTCCAGATCACCACTGGAAAATGCAATCCTCAAACACTTCCTCTGAAGGCTCAATTTACAGTTAATTATCATTCTCCCACTCACAATTCTGCAATGTTAATGACTTCCAGTGCATATTTCTATCTCCATTTAAAGCTAAAGTGCTTGCTATAGTGATGCTTTATCCAGGCAGGTGGCCGGCTGGGAATTCAGTCATGACAGTTTGGTCATATTCACCCTCTGCATTAGAAGTCTGTGCTTTTCCCTGTTGTGTATATCAAGGTCAATGGTACTTCCTGGTGCCACTCACAATTGACGTCTGCAACTAGTGTGAATTCATGGCTACAACCTCCACATTATTTGCTATCATTATTGCATGTTTTCCATGTGTTTCGCTTTTTGGTGCTAACTTTAACAGCTCATCGTGTCAAGGGTCATTAAATCTTTACTTGTCGGGGCCAAAATCCTTTATGATGTCCGCTAACTAGCGCCGGAGTCCATCAGCAGGCGTCTCCTGGGAGTGAGGTCGTGGTGTTCGGTTCGCAAACTCTGACCTCCAGTGACCACAGTGGTCTGGCCCACACATTTGCGCTTGTACCAATGAGGTCATTAATGGGACCCTGTCATGGGCCTTGTGCAAACAGATTTAGGCCCATTGTTTGTAAAGAGGATGACCAGCTGCCTCACTACCCGTCACTATAATTATGTGACCCGTGAAGAAGAAGATAGTCACGGGGGCCAGTTAACTGCGAGTGGTTGTCCAAGGGATTAAAAAGAATCACTTGCAGAGCATGCATATTTAATTCTGGTTTAATACATTTTCTTTTAAAGCTGATAGGCCCCCCTGTTGTTAAAAAGGAAGTGAGCATAAACATCATATTTTACATTCTTTGAAGGCTGAATATAAATTTAAATTGTGCCATCCAGCAATTTAAGCAATATTTAATATTCAACAGAAACTGAATAAAATAGCACCATGGAAAACAAAAAATTATAAAAGGGTGTGTCTGCAGCATAATAAACCAAATCATGGCTCTCACCAATCTCACATTAATCCCACGTAGCCAAGGGAGTCTTTCATTAAGTCAATTGTTGCTTAGAGCCAATCATTCCCTCATTAACCCCCTACAACCTAACAAAATGACCCCTGCCACTACTCAGGACCCACCCGGCTTGTGTCCACCAAGTGCTGCAGCAACTACCCCCATCCCTCCCCAAACTCCCTTAGCACTTTGAGGGCACGGAGTAGTTGACCATGTCCTCATTTGACCTGCATCTCCCATATGGAGAGGAGACAGTGGCAGAAGGTCAGAGGTTAAATGACCAGGGCTGTTTACAAGGCGAGTGGATGTTCAAACAGCAGACGCTTGTCTGGTCTTTGTCCTTGTCCTGTTAGTGACTCCATTAAGGACTAGAGAGAATTTGAACCATTACATTAATCAACCAATTAATTTAATTCATATTTGTTGAAAAATAACTTTCTAGCAGTCAGATTTGTTTTGCACATTTATAGAAATGCAAGAAAAAAATTCTTCAATCCATTGATGAGCAGCTCTCAGTCCAAACTCAAAGCTGCACTGTAGCCTTTCTACAGATTCTAATGTGAGTTATGAATCTAATTAAGACAGGGTTTGTTTTTATTTGGACACCCTGTGTTTACATAAAGAGGCCCAGTGGGACCAGCCCTGGAGGTCAGGGGGTCGAACTTCGGTTGTCAGAGAGCCCTGTGACATTTCTTTCCCACGTTCCGCGGCCCCCATTGTTCACGGTGAGGAGCCACCGTTAGCGTTTGGCCCTGGGAGGTAGTGTGGCGTGAGAGGGAGGCCTTGGGGTATTGGACCCTCAGCGGGTCCCTGGGAAACGGGCGTAACCAGGCGGGGCTGAGGCGACCAAGGACAGCATGGGGTCATTTTCCGGCTTGCTGCCCCTCTAAAGGGCTTTGGAGCACAGTATTGGCCCCTGGAGGAGTGGAAGACAGTACAAAGGGCTTTGTCTGTGTGTGTGTGTGTGTGTGTGTGTGTGTGTGTGTGTGAGATGTGTGACTGACTGACACATCAGCAGGTTTGTCTGATGATCATGATTATTTTACATTTGCTATAAATTCTATGTCTGCAGCACAGAAGAAAAAGGTTTGTGTGTGTGTGTGTGTGTGTGTGTGTGTGTGTGTGTGTGTGAGATGTGTGACTGACTGACACATCAGCAGGTTTGTCTGATGATCATGATTATTTTACATTTGCTATAAATTCTATGTCTGCAGCGTCATTAATAAGTAATTGTGATGTTGGATAAGGAAGCTCAGTCATGTCATGTTGATTTTAGCAGAGTAAGGGCAGCATTAATCAGAAAATAAAGGTTTGTTTTCTACAATGAATGGCACAAAATTATTATTGGGTTCCACATAACTTTGCATTGTTTTCGAATTAAGGTAAATTAAACAATACTATTGTGTGAGGACTCATTTCACAGGTCACAGGATAAAATATTTGAATATCACCATTATAGATGTTAATTTCTTCATTAAGGCGTGATTTATGAACTGATTTACTTGATGTTTTCACTCAGACAAAACATTTCACTGTGAGCTGACATTTTCTTTTTTATTTGACTTTCCTTTTAACAGTTCCTTATTTCCTTATTTTTATTTATACCACAGCAGGGTCTTGCAATATTAGCACAAATTCCTCCTTCCTTGCAACTTCCATTGCCAAGTAGACGTGCGTTTACATTTTCTCTCTTGTAGTGCTGGATGTCATTTGAAGCTAACACACGGAGCTATTGAATAATAAATAGACATCAGCAAAACGAATAAATAAAACATATCACCCTGCCATTATCACCTCTTTTCTGTCTACACACCAGCAAAAAAAAAGGGGAAAAAAATGAAATAAAATAACTGACATTCCTACTTATAATAAGGTCATTCTTTTTAACGTTAGCCTGCTCCTATCCCCGGGGTCTCAGGCAGGCTGTCAGCACTCTGCTTTTGCTGTGGAATTGGCATGTACAGTAATGTGTCATAGGGCTTTGTTGATCTGAGAGGGGTAAGCACTCGCCAGCTATGAGAGATGGCGGTAGAGAACGACCTGATCCTGCAACACACACAAACACACGCAAACCGTTACTGTGGAGGATCTGGGGGGAGAAACGGTCTCTGCTGGTGCTCAAAAAGGATCCGTGCCATTTCTCTCCTCTTGGTGCTGCTTGCACGTGGGGTGACGAGTGGCAGCCATTTTGTTTTATGCATTAAAGATTCACCCCGTCCCCCCTCAGGTTTATTTTCTTTTACGATTTTTTTTTTTTTTTTTTTTTTCCCCAACCATGGGGCAATATGAGTAAAATAATTTCTAAAAATCCATTCACAATTTCTCATCTTTTCTTTAAGAATTGTATGTATATATATTTTTTCCCCTTACACAAAGCCACAAGGTTGAATCAGAGAAAAAGAAGAATTAAAAAACCTTGGCAGGGAAGTTGTTTTTTTATAACTACTTTAAAAAAAACAACCAAACTTACTATTTCATCAAACTCAAAACCAAACTTTGTTTCAATATCATGGCGGGAAGGTGGCACAAAAACCTTTAGCTGGTGCCTGAGTGGTTTGAATGCTCTGTAGCATTTCCACGCATCTCTCGTTGAATTGCCCTGACGCGTGGGAGGGTGCCATTTTATTTTTCTGTGTTTCTATTTATGGATCTGACATTTTAAACAACCTCTGCGTGTCTGCAGTGTTATAAGGTAAGCTAATTTTCTCTCATATTCTATAGGTTTAAGGCTCTAGCATATACCACAGTTCCGAGGACTGTTCACATGCTGTCTTTCTCTCCTTACATGCTGCTTTCCCGGAGCCTGAACCTGAACTTGGGAATGCAGGCATAGATTTATATGCATGCCCCTCCTTTAATGACAGGGTAAATATTCGCACAGACAGCCAAGGTGCCCCCATCATTACCCATGTGCTGTGTGTTTGCCCACCAGTTAAATTCGTAGAGGAATTGTTTGGTGAGATGAATGGGGCCAAAGTGCTGAAGGACATATCAGAGTTCAGCAAACAAAACCTCTGCAGATTGGCCCAGCAACAGCTCGGTCCAGTGGGCAAAGTTTGCAGCA